>JAXGGA010001642.1:0-145060 GCA_038373865.1 Uloborus plumipes | reverse complement strand
TTTTCTAAATTATTCTGAAAATTACTATTGTATTTTTATTATTGTAAATTTTTATTGTCTAGTGCTCAAATTGAATGCAGTACGTTTGGTTACCATCAGTACCAAGTTATTTTAGTGATATGGATTTTTTTAAATAATAGGTAAAATATTCATTGAAATATTTCTTTAATTACTCGTAAGTTTTATATAGAATGTTTATTTCTCTCCAAATTGCAATAAATATTCATAAATGCTGAGATATTCGTTTGGAATCAATAACTTAGGAAAAATGATAAATTCTGCTTTTTAAAAAAGTTTTTGCAACTACTCGTAAAAGAATGAATTGCAGAAAAGCTACAAAATTGCAATACAAAACCAATTAACGAAAACAACTGATAGTAATTTAACGTAGAAACTGAACACAAAACATTGTAACATTCAATTACATAAAGTGTTGCAAAGTAGATAATTTAAAAAGACAGTTACCACGGTCTGTAAGATCATAATTCTTTTGTTTCAAAGCAGCTTTATTGTCAAATAATAATCGAATTTTGCTTAAATCGTTGTAAATCCAATTTTATTATATTAAAACGAATCAATTTAACTCCAACATACATTTAAATTAATAGTTTGAAAATAATTTGTTCTCGCAATTGTACAAATGAAAGGTACAAATGAAGTAAAAACAAAGGTGTTAAATAAGTGCGAAAAAAAAGTTAAAATTAAAGCAACAGCATATCTATATCTTTTTTGTTTCGTTTTAACATTAATTACCTTCATATTTGTTGCAGTGTCTATTTAAATGGACTTTTAACTCTACAAGCGAGGAAAGTTTTCCCAAAACGCTATTTACAAGTGCAAATATGAAAGGATTATGAACAGACAATACCAACTAAAAAGCTATGTTTCGAAAGCATAATCAAATTATAAATATTAGATAAAGTCGTCCAATATAATAAATGTAACCGTATTAATATTACTAAATAATTGAATATACATTTTACTACTTCAAAGGAGTCTTTTGTTTGGTTCAGCATTAACAACTTTGTAATTTGATTAAATTTTTAATTAAATTTATGCTTTAATAATGCATCATGTTGAAAATCTAATGCTCACACACATTATATATATATATATATATATATATATATATATATATATTTTTTTTTTTTTTTTAATTAGAAGTAAAAGACCTTGCGATTCAGGTACATTGATGGCATCATAATTTTTAACAACAGTAACTTCCATAATCTCTACAAGGATATTTATCCAAAAGAACTTTTGCTTAAACAAACAAATAGTAACAACACTGCTTCTTTTCTCGACATTTATATTAAATTAGAAGATAAAGATGTCAATCTAGCACTGTATGACAAACGTAAAGATTTCAACTTCAAAGTGCACTCACTTATCCATTTTCACAGTTGTCTAAGTAAAAAGGTTTTCAAGAACATTATCATCTCCCAAATTTCCCGATACAAAAAAATTTGCAACAATAATTCAAATCTAGACTCAGCAATAAGACAATTAATTGTAACTTTAACTGAAAACTGCTACCCCGCGAATTTGACCAACAGTCTTATCAGTAGCGCATTGAAGAAGCCATAGGTTGGTAGTTCTTACAGTGTTGTTTGAAAGTTCTTGTTTTTGTATTTCTTGTAATTTCATGTCATCTGTTCTATTTGAATTTTATTGATTATATATAGTGTCTTTTGAATTGTATTCTCTCGTGTATATGCATAAATGTATTGGACTTCTAGTGACCTACTGCTTGCTTGTGAGATGTCGGGGGCTAAAAGTTGCATCTTTTTAGGCGTTTTGCCTGCAACTTGCTAGAAACATCTCACTCCACTTTTCCCTACCCTAGGGGGGTCCCCCTGATGAAGGCCCAGGGTCTTTTGGGAATTTTATCTTTACTTCAGTTTTTAACAGTTTCAAAGAGCTGCCATAGGCGCCTTTTGACCTGTGTGGTGAAGTTTATCTTTCTGTTCTATATGATTCTTCAACTACTTTGTTTATGTTAATGTATATATATATATATATATATATATACACACTGCTCGACATTGAAAATGCAACACCAAGAAGGAGTGGTCAGAAATTCATGCAAATTTTACCGTAGACGCACGTCACTGAGTTATGCAAATGATATGAAATGCGCAGCTCTCCGACGCACGTGAAGTAAGATATAAGAGAATGAAGTTGAAAAGTGGGCTATGTTCATGTTGGTTTTTCTGCCAGACTAATTATCGGAGAAATTTGGTTTTTGTCTCGAAGGATACGTGTGATAGGAGGAAATGCCACGCCGTCCTCAACGAAGACACTTCCAGCATATAGACGACTTTACAAGGGGTATGGTGATCGGACTGAGAAGGGGAGGTTGGTCCATACGTCAAATTGCAGCTGATACCCACATGGATGCAAGCACTGTGCATCGGCTGTGTCGGAGATGGTTGGAAAGAGGAAATGTAGCCACATTGAGGGGTGCAGGTGCAGCCAGAGTTACGTCATACCGCTTGGATCGACGGATTCACCAACAAGCTGTGGCGGACCCGCAAGTCACTTGTACGTCGATTCTGCAGCACGTGCAAGGTACCCTGGATGTTCCTGTGTCGACCAGAACCATTTCCCGTCGACTGGTTGCACGTTGTCTGCAATCACGGCGCCCGCTAAGAAGACTGCCATTGACCTCACAGCACAGACTCCAACGTTTGGAATGGTGCCGGACCAGAGCGACGTGGATGGCAGAATGGCAAACCGTAGTGTTCTCAGATGAATCCCGTTTCTGTTTGTCCAGCGATAGTCATCGCATTCGTGTGTGGCGTCGACGTGGAGAAAGATCGAATCCGGCAGTAACTGTGGAACGCCCCACAGCGCGACAACGTGGCATAATGGTTTGGGGCGCTATTGCATACAATTCCGTATCACCTCTAGTTCGTAAAATACCATAAATATTTAAATTTACGCTGATGTGATTAATGAAATCCATTGTTATGAATCAGTAACAAATAGTAATCAAAAACAAAATGGCGTAAGAAAGCTTCTCAAACTTTCAATGAAGGCACAAAAAACGGGGTTTTTTGTGAAAACTCGCGTTTTTACAGAAAAAACGCCGATGTAGGTAAAATCAAAAACCAAAACTTTATCTAAATACGAAATTTTATCAAAATCGTCAGAGCCGTTTTCTAGATCCGATATATATATATATCAGGCACGTGCCGTGAAAGAACGCCCAGGGTAGGTAGATGACATAATTTGTGGAATAATACCTATGTTGAAAAAAAACATATGCTGTAAACCGTAATAAACAGTATGAATATAAATGATATTTACGTAGTCCCTAGTATAAACATATATAAAAATATTTTCATCGAATTCTATAGAAAATCCATTCTTCTTTCTTTCCTTGTGGTGAAAATATCTGTGACTTTCATAAAAATTGAAAGTGGGGCCGCGTTTCATTTTGTTTACTTTCTTTTTCTATGGATATCAAAACAAGAAAGAAAGGTTGTTAATTTGCCATTCTGTTTCTTTTGTTGCTTTTAGCTCTTTTTATTGCTGAAAATATTAACTCTATAAAAAATTGTGGCTGGTATAGTTAAAATTAACTGCAACAACATCAGTTTCTGGAAACAGTTGGCCCAGTTCACTTTTCAAAAATAAATCAAGTACATTTTTGATACATGTCTCAAAAAAAGAACTTGTTCCCATAAATAGCTACAATTCTGCAATCCATCTAATAATGTCAAAAAGTTTCAGTACATTTTTCCTGACTGCTGAATGCATCCCTATCGACTCTAAAAGTTAATTCTGAAAATTGACTTCCGTATGATTTTTTCAATATTTTGTCGCTTTACTTCGTAAGTTTTTTTTTTTTTTTTTTTCAAAAAGTTTAAACAGAACAACTATCCTGAGGTTTCAACTTAAACATGGGAAACAATATGACAAATGAAAAAACGAAACATTTGAAAATCACGGAAACATTTCATAGAAAACAAACAACCATATAAGAAACGAATCAAGATGCCAAAACCATTGAGAATTTTGCTAACGCTCATCGCCCTGCCCATAACGTCCAAATTGCAGCAGAGAATCGAAGAAACCGGCAGAGAAAGAGTGTAGCCTTCGGGCTGATCTTCGTCGGCTACGCCAAAGAGGCAGATTTTATTCTGCCTCTAAGGTCGCTTTGGCTAACGCGAAGAGGGGGAAAAGTGCGGCACGGGGGTGTTTTGCATGCTAAGCATTGCATAGATACGGAGGTCGAAAAGCAGCGTCGGTCGCTGCTATTCAAGAGTACCAAAATGGGAAAATTATATATATTTTTCTTTTTTTCTATTACTGCTGTGTAAAACCGAAATATTTTTTTTCCAATCAACGCATTAAATGTCATTGAATGAAGTGGTGAGGTTGGTCTGTTTTCTTCGTGGGTAGGAACTGCCTACCTTGCCTACCCAGACGGCACGTCCCTGATACATATATATATACACAAGAATTGCTCGTTTAATGATATTAGATTCAGACTAAGGTTCCAAATCTTAACAACACAAACAAAGCATAACTGCAGCGAACTTTATTTTATCACTAATATTTCGACAAAATTCAAAAGTACAAACTTATTGCTAAAAATATTAAAGTGGCAATTTCACGTGACTTCGTTTCGTTGTAATTAAATATTTTATATAAAATTCAAATCGAATTCCTAAGGATAATTCTAAGCATTTTATTCTTGTATTTATCACAGTTGACTTGTATCGAAAGGTACTGCGCTACTGTAACATGCAAATATTAATCAGTAACGAAATAAACCTTTAAGGCAAAAACTTCAAAGCGAATAGCATTAATCAACTAGCAACGAACATTTTTCTCAAAAATAAAAATCTCTTTCAATATCTCCGTGATAGATTTAATTCTTAGTGGAGCTTCAGACTTTTCGGAAATAAAAGTACTTTCTCAGCGGAATCATTCGGAATTCGGGAAATCAAAAAGTTCCGAGAGTCTTTTTTGAGTTTAGCTTGTAAGAAAATGCTTTCGAAATTTCCAAATGTTTTAATGTGAATATAGCAATCAAATTTGAGCATACAATATAATTTGAGTATACAATATTACAAAATAAATTCAGAGACATTTAAAAATGCATTCAAAATTTCATATAGGATGATTTTTTTTTTTTTACAGTTTAACAGTACGATACAAACAAAACAAATCTTTAAAGGGTAAAGCGAAAATATTTCAGCGAAAAAATCAAGTTGCAAATTCGCAATTAATTCTTTATATATATATACAGAATCCCCCTTTATTGGAAGAAATAATCCTCTGCATGCTTCTCAGAACAGTTATTCAAGAGGAGTCACAAAAATTAAGTAAAAGTGAAAATTAATATGTTATCTTGAATTCAAATTATGCTTATACGTGTGTGGCTTACGTCCGAAAGCACATAACCCAACTTTGCCCCGGGCCTTAAAGTTCTTTTAGTTCAGTGGTTAAAGTACTGGATTGCCATGACGAAGGACCTTGGATCAAATCCCGCCAGGGACACACAACCGTATGACATATATTAGTTTCTCAGTAACTTACTAGAAGACGCCACTACCGCTTCGCAGGGGCCGGTGAGCAAATCCCATGAGGGGAAGCCCCGGGGTACGAGACGTTGGCCGATTGCCAATTCGCAAGAGGGACTACAGGACGTTTGAGGTCCAAAAACAAAACGTAACAGTTTGTTATACTAAAAACAGCTACTTAAGTTGACACTGAACGTCACTACGGGCGGAGCCAATAAGAGCTCACAAGCAGTTAGCGATCTCTTCTAATTCGCCAAGTAGGCTGTGACGTTTTATCTCGCTCGTTTTTCATAGGCTAACGTCACGCTGACGTCACGATGTTTTTGTCAAGAAACCTTGCAGTGTAGTATAATGCTAAAAAAAATGAAGCCGGTCACCTTGTCTAGTGGTCATAGGAGTGTGTCCGTGATGCGCTGGCAGCGGGTTCGAATCCCGACTCAGGCATGGATGCACTTTCACTCTCTTCTGTCCTTGTCCTGACTCTGTGTGAATGACTGTGTTGTGAGTGGATGATGGCCCTATATAAGCGTCTTATGGTATGTGTGTTGAGCTAAATCGGACCTTCCACCTTAATGGTGCTCGTAAAAACGGAAGCCGTATATATTCCGCCTTAAATTCGGGTGATGTTTCTACTCGCGATCGGGTACCCGAGTGGTTTTAGAAACAACAACAAAATGAAACAATTGATTAGGTACTTTAAGCTTTAATGCGGATTTCATTAAATTGGAAATTATTTTGGCTATCTCCTTTTCGCAACGTCCTTTGAATGAAAAAAAAAAGGAACTCGTAGTCTTTTTTTTAAAGCAATTTTCACTGAAAATCTCTACTTTAAAGTGTTTTTCTTCACGATATTCGTGATTCAGCGCTCTCCCGCCAATAAACGACGCAATAAGACTTTCCCATTTAAAGCCTCTTATTTCTAAAACGTTTTCCGAAAACGCTATTTCTTAATTATTTCCATGTACTAAAGTAATGTTTGACCAACGCAAATAAGACAAAAACTCTCTTGAGTAAATTTAAACGTCAAGAGAAACAGCTCCGAACACCAGCAGGGAGCTTGTCCTTTTCTCATAAAACACACCCAGAGTTTAATTTCCTAACAGAATATTCTTCCCTATTACTTCGCCATTTCAGTCAAGATGCGAAAGTCAAACAAAATCGGAATTCTCCCCCCTCTTCCCCCGATTCTCCCCATTTTCGACCGTGAGGCAGGACCAGCAAAAGTAATTAGATTCAAGCGCAAATTAACTTTTTCTTGAAGCACATTAGCGCTTCCTCAGGCTCGAAGCAGCGTAGCATGCGACAGCTTGACATCGGAGGATAGTTGCGTAATATGACCCAAATACCGGCGGACACACTAAAAAATTTATTTTTTTTTTCTAATGTGATGTATTTATGTAAAAATCTTGAAATAAAACTGAGAATTCCTAAACAGTTGCAAGACTATAATTAAAATAAGAGCAGAACAAAGTCGTTGTTAATAATTAAATATAGTTTACAAAAACTAAAAAAATACGCTTTTAGAATCAATCAAACTAACTTAAGTTGTAGGGTATTGTATTAACCACTTCCCTCACGAAATTTTTTTGGAAAAAAAAAAAAAAAACACATTTTTTTTTTAAATTTAATTTTGAAATACAAGAAAATGAAGCAATACAAATTAAATTTTTAGGTTTCAAGTTGAATTTTTAATTATTTATAGGCGTAAAATCAATTAGTTTCACCCGAGTTTTCTCGAGATAATAATTACCTGCAACTCATACGAGCCCGAGATAACTCGGGATAATCAGGCAAGCGGTTAAGCATAATATGCTTAATACTCTCATCAATACTAAAGGTTAAACTATATTTTATGATACTCTAACTGATTTCCCTCTGATTTTCAAGTATCCGCTAAGTTTTCATGCACTTCTAGTACATCAACATGTAATACAGTTTAGTCTTTAGTATTAATAATAGTATGAAATATATTACTTTTATATTTGTAAAGAACGTGAATTTTACCCCCCCCCCTTGTTGTTCTACCAGATGATACTAGTCCTTCATAGGCCCTAGATAGCGCTAATATCTCAAAATCGACGAAAAGGTGACTTTCATCTTTTTTCTCCCTGGCCCTTCTCATGTAAAAGTAATAAAAACGTATTAAAATCAATTTACACATACTAAGAATTGGACTCTTAGCTTTTAAATCGTTAACAGATAAGCGAAAAAATGTCCAAGTCACTAACATGTTTATTTCAAGAAATTATACTACATAAAAGTTTTTAATAAAATAAGTTTGTAAGTTGTTTTTAAACAGATAGTGTTTTTTAATATACTTCCCAGGTCATTTTTAAAGATTGTTTTAAAAAGGCATTATAGCTAAAAAAAATACGTGCCTTGTTTTAGACAGCAAGCTGTATATAATTTACTTTTTTAAATAAAAATCTGTTAAGTTATACAGGGTGTCCACTCCAATCGTGGACCAATAGCTAATTTCTAAACCGTTAGAGATAAGCATATAGTTTATTTAGGAAAAAATCTCCAAATTACGAAAGGAATTTTGGGTCTATTCAATGTTTTTCAAAAAATCAAATTTTGAAAGAGTTACGAAATTTAAATTTTTATACAGCCCCCCAGTCCTATCAGTCATATTTAGTAAAACATTCTTGACCCTGTAACTTTTAAAACTAAAAAAAAAATCACTCTTCTACCACAAAAATTGACCGAGTTATGACGTTTTGAAAAATCAAGATTTTGAAGGATTTCGCATACGGTCCCTTAAGCGATCGCTCGATGACGTCATGAAATAATGCAAAATCTTAATTTTTCAAAACGTCATAACTCGGTCAATTTTTATGGTAGAAGAGTGATTTTTTTTTAGTTTTAAACGTTACAGTGTCAAGAATGTTTTACTAAATATGATTGATAGGACTGGGGAGCTGTATAAAAATTTAAATTTCGTAACTCTTTCAAAATTTGATTTTTTGAAAAACATTGAATAGACCCAAAATTCCTTTCGTAATTTGGAGATCTTTTCCTAAATAAACTATATGCTTATCTCTAACGGTTTAGAAATTAGCTATTGGTCCACGATTGGAGTGGACACCCTGTATGTTCTGTAAAAAAAACAGTAGGCACAAACATTCATACCGTTGGACTTGAAACTAGAATGTTGAAGAAATTGCATAAATGCGAATACTGTTTTTTCAAAGAATCGTAATTACCAGTTCTGTAACATCTACTTATATTAAAAACTGATTATCTTACTAACTATCTTTCTATCTTTCTTTCTATCTTTCTATGTCACGCTTCTTTCTCCTGAACGCCAATGAACTGAAAGTCGAACCAGGTACCGATAGATAGGTAATTTTTCAGGCTTCATTAGTTTCAATCTATATGATTATACGATTTTAATTAGCAAAGATATCAATTAATAAGTAGTCAAATTTAAAGCGATTAAGCCTAATAAATAATTAAACTTCCAAGACATTTTTTCTTACCGTTGCCATTTTGAATTAAAACGTTAATTAAATTATTGAACTATTTAAAATTCCAAGATATTTATTTCTTTCCGTTGCGATTTTGAATTAAAACGTTAATTAAGTTGAACTTTTTAAAATGAAAGAGTGTTATTTTTTTCATTGTCATTTTGAATACGTGTTATAACAAAGTTCTAACAATTGTTTTTATTCTAATTATCAATGACATATTTTTTCTCAGGTACCATTTTGAAAATGTGTTTTTAAATAAAATTGCAATTGCTGTTATTAGAAGGGACTTTTTCTGGCTTCGATCCAAATATTAAAAGAACTTTTTCGTTTAGAATTTTGCAATTAATTTTACCGGAAGAAAGCGGTTTGGAAATAATTGTTTTTGGAAAGGAATTTTATTTGTAATTTAGGGAGAGTGCTAAGTATGCGCTACTTGACATCGTCTTTATTTTTGAGGAAGCATGTGCAAATAATTCGATTGATTCTTTGATGCAGGAAAGCTTTTTAGCGAGCCGCTTTAGCGGGGAGTAGTTTATTAAACTTTTCCTTGGTACTTTAAAGGCGAGCCGCCTTGGCGGCGAGTAGTGAATTGAAACTTTCCTCGCTACTGTAAAGGCGAGCCGCCTTGACGGCGAGTAAACTGTTTAAACTTTCCTCATTTCTTTAAAGGCGAGCCGCCTTGGTGGCGAGTAGTTTTCTCAAACTGCCTTCACTACATTACAGCCCGTGCAACGCCGGGCTACGCAGCTAGTAGTAATTATAAAGTCAGTTTTTTTAATAAATCGAACAAATTAATTTCAAGTCATGCATTAGTGGATTTTGGCCATTATAAACTTTTAGAAAAATTCATGTCTTCGAAGATTTTTTTTGTTTCAATTCAAGTCATCAGTTGAAAAGACATTTATACGACTCTTTGAAGTGAAACTTTTCATGCGAGGTCTTTGAATATGTATGTAATTTTACACATATATGAATATAATTTTATGTAAATAAAGGAAAGATAAACACAAACTATGCTTTTCAAAAGTGCTTGATGAATACTTAAAATGCTTCCTTGAACAAGAAAGTTTCACTTCTAACAGACTATTTCTCTTTTGTGTAATTTACATTGAAGTTGTTACCCCTCCCCTTCCCCCTCATCGGATGGAAAAATTCGATATGACGAAGCCTGCTAGAGCCCCATTGCGAAAATAACGAGCGTAAACCGAACTTCCATATTGGAACAAATCAGACGATTAGAGTATTCTAAAAAGCTATAAGGTAATTGTTACCAGAGCTGTATGAAAACATGGTCTCAAATCTAAATGACGGTTCCATAATTCATTAAAAATGGAAAATCGATACGTCGGCTTCGCCTCGGCCTAATCTAACGTTTCAAATGAGCATATGATATCGTTGCCAAAAAGTAGAACAGAAATAATTATCTATTACGAAACTGTTGAGGCTTCTGCTGAGTTGCTCTGGGGAATTTTGTAACGACACAACTGGTAACAACTTCTATGTTGTTCAAGAAGAAATAGCAGTAATGATGCAAAATTTAGCTTCCAACGTTGATAAAACAAGAAGTTCTGTCAAGAACTAAACCAGCCTACTTTCCCGTACATGGTCATCGGCATTCTAGCATCTGATCAATGTTCTCTTAATTATCTGAGACTAAAAATTATGTCAAACATACCTTTTTAGCACATAAAGCTGATTTCTAAAAGTAAAATATACCCCTCTCATCAGATGAAATAGACACATAAAAAGTAAATAAATGAATAAATAAAGTTTTGTCGCACCTTTTAAAAAATGTAACTGTTACAGTTCTTCCGTAGAAAAATTCCTCAATTGTTTTCAAAAAAAAAAATTAAAAGTACAAAGTACATCAAAACACATTTTATCAAAGAAAGGAAAAAAAAAAGAAAGAAAAACTCGTCCGTTGATAAAATGTCTCGAATTTCACTTTTAATCCGTTGCCAGTTGTTAAATACAAACAAAGAATAAAACACCCTTGTGAATGAAACATTTTTATTACAAAAAAAATCGTCTGCCAAAAATAATAATAATAATAAATAAATAAAATAAAACAAATGAATAAATAAACAAAAAATCGTCTGCACAGTCAGTCATTTTTTTCTGAGCCTGCATTTCCGCCATGTTTGCGGAGTCGGAGTCGGAATCAGAGTCCTCACAGAAGATTACTCAGAAAAGTACTTTGCAAACATTATTTATCAAAACCATTTTCTTACAAAGTTAGTTTGAAGGAAATCCGACTTTAAGTTCAGGATCAACATTCAACTTAAATTCCCCGTAGGTGCTAATGTTAAATTTTTTTTCTGAAAGCATCGTGGGACAGGTTGTTTGAACGGTTCAAAGTTGAACTAAAAATTGTTCAAATCGAAAAATCAAATATGGGAATGAGCTGTACTCTCCGAGATCTTTCCAACAAAAAAAAAAAGTTTATTCCATTCGGATGGTTCACTCAGAAGTTATTAGGTGGGGAAAGGTTGCTTGAACGGTTCAATGTTGAACGAAAAAATGTTCAAATTGAAAATTTAAATACGGTAATGAAGTATCCTTGCTGAGATCCTTCGAACAAAAAAAAAAAAAGTTTATTTAAATCGGACTGTTCACTCAAAAGTTATTAGGGGTGACAGCTTGCTTGAGCGGTTCAATGTTGAACAAAAAATTGTTCAAATCGGAAATGTAAATACGGGAATGAAGTATCCTTGATAAGACCTTCCGAACAAAAAAAAGTTTGTTCAAATCGGACTGTTCACTCAAAAGTTAGCATCGCGGGACAGGTTGTTTGAAAGGTTCAAAGTTGAACCAAAAATTGTTCAAATCGAAAAATCAAATACGGGAATGAGCTGTACTCGCCGAGATCTTTCCAAAAAAAAAAAAAAATGTCCAAATCGGAATGTTCGTTCAAAAGTTATTAGGGGGGACAGACAGACCGACAGACCGACCGACAGACAGACACACAAATTCCCCATCTCAATACCCTACTTTCAAATTTTTAATTTTTCGATATTCATTTTACCTTTTTATTTTTTTAACTTGGCGATATTTTTTGGACTTGGCGATATTTTTTTTTACTTGGCGATATTTTTTTTACTTGGCGATATTTTTTGGACTTGGCGATATTTTTTTTACTTGGCGATATTTTTTTGACTTGGCGATATTTTTTAGATGCATTAAGCTACTTTTAATACTTTTTTCGTCTTTCTTTTGTTTTTAACGGGAAAGTAGGCTAAAAAAAGCTGCAGGAAATATACGATTGTAGGGCTTGGAAGATGAAGGGGCTATGTTACATTTTAAAAAAGGAACACTGTAGACAATGGTAAGCAATGGATACGGGTAAACAAATAAAACTTGGTACATCAAAAAGTAGATGTCATTAGACCAATTTCATACGTACACTAACGACAAAACCGGAAAACATAGCTGCAACAACTGCAACAATAAAACTTCAAACTTTAATTACTTGCAATTTCTGTTTCGTCACATAACCCCTTCATCTCTTAAGCCCTTCAATTGTAAAACAGTATCTGTCTAAATCAGGAGTGGCCAACCATTTTAAGGAGAGTGCCACTATCTGGAGAAAAAAAGCTTAGCGTGCCACATTGTATTTTTCCAACGAACTGAAAATTTTTAAAAAGTTAAAAATAGATTTTAGGTTGGCTGACTATGTAACTTACTTAAATGAAACATTTTTTCTCGTAAAACTGAGCAATTGAAATCTACATGATAATAAAGATAAAGAAAGTCCGAACTTAAGAGTTATCGTTAATCAAGAGAGGATTCACCTTCTGGTTAAGGAGGGGGTCATTTTCGGAAAAGGGGGTGGGGTCAAAGCGCAATTTTTGTGCAAACATGGGGGGTTTTGGCAATTTTTTCGTAATATAAGTCTTAAAAATGCAATTTTTGCTACATTTGGTCGGTTAAGGGTCATGACCCCCAATGACCCCCCCCCCCCTGGATCCGTTCCTGTCGTTAATAAACACTTTTATAAGTTCTGTCAAGTGGCTTATGCTTTGAAAAAGAACAAATAACATCAAACATTCTATTCTAAAAATTAAACAGTCTGTACTTAATGTGGTAAATCTTTAATTTTAGGATTAGTTCTTGAGAATCCTAAGAAGTTTAAGTATTTTAAGAGCTATCAATTAATATTTTACGATATTTATATTTTCTGCATTCATAGCAAAAATATTTGTTTAGAAGCATATTTTGAACCAACTCTACAGCAGCATCAGACGGCTAAAGTGTGTAAATGTGAAAATATTTTGTTGGTACAAATTTCCAAATTTCTATAAAACGTGGATGACTTTCTGTTGAAGTACTTTTTTCTCCAAAGTGGAGAGAAAGAAACTGAAGTTTCATCATAAAAGAATGCAGATGGCCTACACTGGTTTAGGAAAATGTTTTTGCACTATCTTAAATTTAAATTAATTAAATGCTGGATAATAAGAGATGACATAGCTAAATTCATTTGCTATTCTTTATTCCTAAGTAGCAAGTCCTCATTGCTTTTCTTCCAGACATTTTAGAAAATACACCCCCTAAAATTCTAAAATATAATGACTATTTTTTCTTTGGATAACTATTGTACATTTCAGTGAAGGAGTTGAAATAAAATAATTCGATGGAAATAATTCGATGATACTTTTAAAGTTTTTTTTTCCCAAATTATTTTCAAGTAATGTAACAAAAACAATTTAAGGATCTTCATTTGTGCAACCATACCAATTTTTGTCAAATCTGGTATTTTAATTTTACTTGCAGAGTTAACTTTTTTAAAAATTTCATCACCTGTAACTGAAACTATTGCAGATCAAGAATCCATTCTGCAGCATCGAAAGTTTCATTCGTGTCAAACACAAATATGCTCTACAAAGGACAAAGCATTGTCTGTACTCTGTAGCGTCACAGCTTTCGTTGAATGTCCGAAGCTAACGCCGAATATTTTGCAATATTTGTTTAGAAGCGTATTTTGAACCAACTCTACAGCAGCATCAGACGGCTAAAGTGTGTAAATGTGAAAATATTTTGTTGGTACAAATTTCCAAATTTCTATAAAACGTGGATGACTTTCTGTTGAAGTACTTTTTTCTCCAAAGTAGAGAGAAAGAAACTGAAGTTTCATCATAAAAGAATGCAGATGGCCTACACTGGTTTAGGAAAATGTTTTTGCACTATCTTAAATTTAAATTAATTAAATGCTGGATAATAAGAGATGACATAGCTAAATTCATTTGCTATTCTTTATTCCTAAGTAGCAAGTCCTCATTGCTTTTCTTCCAGACATTTTAGAAAATACACCCCCTAAAATTCTAAAATATAATGACTATTTTTTCTTTGGATAACTATTGCACATTTCAGTGAAGGAGTTAAAATAAAATAATTCGATGGAAATAATTCGATGATACTTTTAAAGTTTTTTTCCCAAATTATTTTCAAGTAATGTAACAAAAACAATTTAAGGATCTTCATTTGTGCAACCATACCAATTTTTGTCAAATCTGGTATTTTAATTTTACTTGCAGAGCTAACTTTTTTAAAAATTTCATCACCTGTAACTGAAACTATTGCAGATCAAGAATCCATTCTGCAGCATCGAAAGTTTCATTCGTGTCAAACACAAATATGCTTTACAAAGGACAAAGCATTGTCTGTACTCTGTAGCGTCACAGCTTTCGTTGAATGTCCGAAGCTAACGCCGAATATTTTGCAATATTGTAGTTAAGACCAGGGCTGCGGAGTCGGAGGAAAAATGGTCGACTCCGACTCCGACTCCGGGATTTTAAAACTTCCGACTCCGACTCCGACTCCCGACTCCTGCTTTTTATTATTATTATTATTTTTTTACCGAAATGTGAAGATTGAAAGACCCTAAACAAAGGTGGAAATATTAAATCCATTTTAAAAGTTTCATTTTTATTCATGGTCGTAGCCAGGACTCACTTTAGGGGGGGGGGTAGCAAGCTGGGGTATCCCAGTTGGAGGTCATGGGAGGTCATTGTGACCTCTCAAAAAGTCCAATTTTCTTAAGAATTCTCGGAGGTCACTGTGACCTCCCAAAAAGTTCATTTTCTCCAGAGCAAAAGACAAGTGCCGCTCTTGTCATTTGACTCCGTACAAAACTAATCCTTTTCGTGTTAAATGGCCAGACTTTATTTTAACACATTGTATTTTTGCTGCAAATATTTTTTATTCACTTGCATAAGCCCAAACATAGCAATTCGTTTCACAAAGCAGACCTGCCATTTTGAAGCCCTTTTTGATGATCCTAGATGCTTAGGATTTGGATATTGGACGCTAAAAATTTGTATTTGTTAGTTTCAACGATATGTTTTTGCCTCTATAAAATTTCATCCAAATAGGAGGTGGTCGGAGTCGGAGTCGGAGTCGACATGTTTTTCAGCGACTCCGACTCCGACTCCTTTGGTCCAAAATCAGTCCGACTCCGACTCTCCCGCAGCCCTGGTTAAGACAATTTGTAAGCCAGCCTCCTGACACTTAGTCGTCGTAATATCATTCATTATATTTATCAGTTCAAGGGTTTTAGTTTTTATCAATATCTTTGAGGTCGACATTTTCCCCTCAATTTTGGAATTTTTTCAAAAAGTGTTCGCGTGCCACTGTTACTGCTCTGCCGTGCCACATTGTGGCACGCGTGCCGCGGGTTGGCCACCACTGGTCTAAATGATTTCACAAAAGACAAAACTTCGTAGCAGATTTATGTTTTTGTGGAACACAGGAAGTTTGGCTGAAAAATTTATTTTAAAAAATACACATTGTTTGGTAAATAATGAGACTCGTTCAGAAAGAAATTAGCGCAAGTCTTTTCTATTTTGATGCTTTTAGATTTTGTGAATTTTAATGACATATAGATAAATTATCTTTTGTTGTTTCGGAGGAATATTATGCCATTATACGCTAATAGAGTGTTATGCATCCGAACCAATCTTAGAAATGCAAAAGAGAGATGCGAAATCGATTTACAATGTTTTCAAAATATCGTTATTTAATATAATATCTCAAGTTCAATATTTTTTCCAATGTCGATAATTTGTTATGAAACGAAAAAGTACCTTTCAAAACCCTTGATTGTTGAAAAATTGTTGAAAATAGAATAAATAAAAATCATATTGATCATGATAAAAATGCTGCGCCGCAAAAATAATAATAATAATAATAATAATAATAATAATAATAATAATAATAATAATAATAATAACAAAATAATAATAACAATAATTATAATAATAGTAATAATAATAATGATAATAATAATAATAATAAAAATTATAACAATAATAATAGTAATTATAATAATAATAATAATAATTTTTTATTATAATAATTATAAAAATAATAATCATAATAATTATAATAATAATTATAAAAAAATAATAATAATAATAATAATAATAATAATCTATATATATAAAGATGACGGTGTTCGTTTGTCGTTTGTTTGTACGTTTGTAACCGCTGGCCAGAAGCCCCCACAGCACCTACAGACCTGAAACTTGGCTCAAAAATTCGAACGTACCCCGCCCTCGTGCACCTCGAAGCCCAAATTTTTAATTTCGAATTAGTTATTTTTAAATTAATTAATTAGTCTCATTTTTGGTGTATCCGCCATAATTGAGGGGGGAAAACCTTCCCCCACCCCAAAACATTATATATCGTTGGAAAGGGTTTTTTTTTTCTGAAAAAGAAAAGTTTTAGCACGTTTCTGTCCGTTAATTAGGACAGGAGATATTAATTAATCAAATTTAGTCAATTTTCAAGGCCTAACTCTACGCAGAACTGAAACACTAGAGCCATTTTCCTGATCAGCTGCTCTTTTGTCCCTGAAGTTACTTTGTGGTTTAAATTTGCGTATAGATTTAAGCCTTGAAAATTTATTCAATTTGATTAATTAATATCTCCTGTTACTTACTTAACTTTCTGTCTCTTATATTTATTTGGCGAATTGATTTAAACTTTAACATGACTTTAAGTGGAATTTAAAAGGTTGTGGAGCGCATTTGAACTAAAGGATATAATATTTTTTCTTCAGAGGAGGTTAAAGTGAATTTAAATTTATTAAGTTGACTTCCTCAAAATTCGGGGTTCCCGAAAATGTCACAATGGAACTATCATTGTTAAAAATTTAGAGATGGCTATTCAGTTCCTCTTCGCATTTGGCGTCGTAAAGTTTGGCGACAATCAGGAAATTTACCAAACCTCCCAGCCAGTGAAACACTACTTTCTCCAACTCAAAGAAAAATGAAACGGTCTGGGAAGGAACAGTAGTTGTTTGCAGTTTAAAGCGTATTTTATTGCATGTTTAAAACATGTATTTAATGCCGCCATCACTAAATTTTTAATAATAATAGTTCCATTCTGACATTTTCTGTAACACCGCTATTCAGTTAACCAGGAAATTTTCCAAACTTCCCGGCCAGTGAAATCTTGATTATTTGAGAGTCACTGTTAGATTGTAATCACTTCAAAGAGATGGTACGAAAGACATTATATTTCTTTCCTTTCAATGTTCACAATAAAAGCATGGAAGAATGGTTGTGGCTGATCTACCTGATACAATCGGTTCCCTATGTTAATAAATTTAGATTTGGCGACCAATTTTACATTGAAATTACGGTTAAATCGGTGAATTATATTAAATTTCAAGGGCAATATTGCTGTGGTCGTTGAGAGTTTTCGAAAATCTTGGCTCTACAGTTGTGTCAAAAGTTCCATTGAAACGTAAAAATTTCGCTAAAAATAAATAAGTTAGTCACACACACACACACACACACACACACACACACACACACACACACACACACACACACACACACACACACACACACACACACACACACACACACACACACACACACACACACACACACACACACACACACACACACACACACACGAAAAGAAGAAAAGTCTTAAGAGTGAGTTAAACTTTATTTAGTTAACTTCCTTTACATTTATTGCACGGGCATCGCCGTGCGGGTACTGCTAGTCTATATATATAAAGATGACGGTGTTCGTTTGTTTGTACGTTTGTAACCGCTGGCCAGAAGCCCCCACAGCACCTACAGACCTGAAACTTGGCTCAAAAATTCGAACGTACCCCGCCCTCGTGCACCTCGAAGGCCAAATTTTTAATTTCGAATTAGTTATTTTTAAATTAATTAATTAGTCTCATTTTTGGTGTATCCGCCATAATTGAGGGGGGAAAACCTGTCCCTACCCCAAAGTATTATATATCACTGGAAAGGGTTTTTTTCTGAAAAAGAAAAGTTTTAGCACGTTTCTGTCCGTTAATTAGGACAGGAGATATTAATTAATCAAATTTAGTCAATTTTCAAGGCTTAACTATGTACGCAGTACTGAAACACTAGGTTCATTTTCCTGATCAGCTGCTCTTTTGTCCCTGAAGTTACTTTGTGGTTAAAATTGTGCGTATAGATTTAAGCCTTGAAAATTTATTCAATTTGAATGTTTAATCTCCATATATTATTTCTCTAAGCCGAATCCTATACCCGGTCGAAACTCGCTCATTTCTTTATCGAATTGCAAGAAAATTTATGATTTTGAAGCTTATCCCGCGGGCTATTGACGAAAATTAGACCCACCCTCTAAAAAGTGTCGGTTCGTTTTTTATTCGAACTTCAATTTTTGGGCACAAAATTGACTCTATCTAGCGAAATAATTGTCGTATCGTCTCCATTTTGATTTCATTCGAAAGATTTAAAAAAAAATGCGTTCTTTAGAACGTTTCTCCGCTAGCGCCGCGTAACGAGAATCTCGAAAATCCACGTTTAAGCGACTTATAAGCGATTGAAGTTTGAAAAAATTCAATCATTTTTTGCTCAAACGTTAAAATTGTTACATTGTTGTTCAAATCAATTTTAAATGCGACATTTCAAGCCAAGGCTTAGCTCGGTAAACCTTAATTGTAACTTTTATTGTTTCAAAATACTATGGTAGTTTTGCGATAACGTTAGTATTTAGTTTAGTAGTAGCCTTGGGTATTTGATTTTAATACAGTCGACGCTCGATATAACGACCGTCTCCGTTCTACAGAAAACGGTCTCTATAACGAGTGGTCGCTATAAGAGGTAGAACATAGAGTATATTGGGATACAGTTGGGGGTTTTCTCACCGGTCGTTATATTAGGATGGTCTTTATAACGTGCGGTCGTTATAACGAGCGTCGACTGTATAGGGTATCACTTTTGTAGTAGTTGTAAAAGTGAACGTGTCTTTGATCTCTTTGAAAAGTTGTCAGAACGACGGCAGTTGATGGCGATGTCGTGCAAACGTACAAGATTTTACATTTTTTTTTTTTTTTGCCAAATTTTGCACGGGTCACCTAGTATCTCTTATTTCTTTCTTAATTTTCTGTCTTTTTGATTTATTTGGCGAATTGATTTAAACTTTAACATGACTTTAAGTGGAGTTTAAAAGATGAAGCGCATTTGAACTAAAGGATATAATAATTTTAGTTCAGAGGGGTCGGGGGGAATTTAAATTTATTCAGTTGAGTTCCTCAAAATTTGGTGTTACCAAAAATGTCAGAATGGAACTATTATTGTTAAAAAAATAGTGATGGCTATCAGCTACTTGGTAGTACTCAGTAAAGTTTGGCAACAATAGGGATATTTACCAAACCTCCCAGCCAGTGAAACACTTCTTTCTCCAAATTAAAGAAAAAGAAAACGCTCTGTGAAGGAACAGTAGTTGTTTGCAGTCTAAAAAGTATTTTATTGTACGTTTAAAACATGTATATAATGTCGCCAAACCTAAATTTTTAATAGTTCCATTCTGACATTTTCGGTAACACCGCTATGAAGTTACTCTTCGTATTTGACAACAATCTGGAAATTTGGCAACAATCTGGAAATTTACCAAACCTGCCAGCCAGGGAAATCTTGCTTATTTGAGGGTTACTGTTATAGATTGTATTCACTTCAAAGAGATGGTGCGAAAGACATTATATTTCTTGCCTTTTAATGTTCACATTAAAATCATGGAAGAATGGTTGAGGCTGAGCTACCTGACACAATCGGTTCCCTATGTTAATAAATTTAAATTTGGCGACCAATTTTACATTGAAATTACGGTTAAATCGGTGGATTATGTTAAACTTCAAGGGCAAAATTGCTGTGTTCGTTGAGAGTTTTCGAAAATCTTGCCACTACAGTTATCTCAAAAGTTCCATTGAAACGTTTATTTGGCGAATTGATTTAAACTTTAATGTGACTTTTAGTGGAATTCAAAAGGTTGGGGAGCACATTTGAATCAAATATAATAATTTTACTTTAGAGGGTTAGAGTGAGTGACTTTATTTAGTTAACTTCCTTTACATTTGTTGCACGGGCATCGCCGTGCGGGTACTGCTAGTATATATATAAAGATGACGGTGTTCGTTTGTCTGTTTGTACGTTTGTAACCGCTGGCCAGAAGCCCCCGCAGCACCCACAGACCTGAAACTTGGCCCAAAAATTCGAACGTATCCCCGTGTAATGCACCTCGAAAGCCAAATTTTTAATTTCGAATTAGTTATTTTTAAATTAATTAATTAGTATCATTTTTGGTGTATCCGCCATAATTGAGGGAGGAAAAACTTCCTCCACCCCATAACATTATATATCGCTGGAAAGGGTTTTTTTTCCTGAAAAAGAAAAGTTTTAGCACATTTCTGTCCGTTAATTAGGGCAGGAGATATTAATTAATCAAATTTAGTCAATTTTCAAGGCATAACTCTACACAAAAAGGAACTACTAGATCCATTTTCCGTACAAGCTGCTCTTTCTTCCGTGGTTTAAATTTACGTATAGAGTTAAGCCTTGAAAATTTACTGAATTTGAGTATATCTCCTGTCTTTTTGATTTATTTGGCGAATTGTTTTAAACTTTAAAAAGACTTTTAGTGCAGTTTAAAAGGTTGTGGATAAAACGGTAAGACTAGAATCTTCTATGCGATATTTTAAAAAAACTCACTGCATTTACAGCTTTTAAAATACTATGAGATTTATAGCTGCGATGCCTAATTAGTGAATTTGAGGTGAAATATAAGGATATGTTCTTAAAAATTAAAGTTTTGCTGTGGCCAATAGCTCTCTCAACATTTTCAGAAAATTATAGTAATTGGCCCCCTATGATGAGAACGTTATTGATAACTCTAAATGGGTAAAATCCTACTTTAGGGTCCGGGTTTGGCGATTTTTTTCAGACTGTAGCTTAAGGTTGCAATCATTTAGCTTAAAATTGCCAAATAATCCAATCATCCAATGATAATTCTGAGGTTGCCAGATTGAATAATTTATCGCCGGACCTTAAACTAGGATTCATCCCTCTAAATGTTTAGCAACAAAAAATCAGATGAAGAATTTAATGTATTAAATAAGCTCATGTCTCTAAAAGACTTCCAAAATATTTTTGGAGGCGAAGTGGACAAGAATTTATCGCCGGACCTTAAACTAGGATTCATCCGATAAAAGCACCGAAATATCAGAAGGAAGTTTCAAATAACACATGACTGTTATACAAAGTTTGGCGCTTTGATTTCCAGAATGATTTTTCTAAAAACTACTCTACCAATACTGACTGCAATTATAACAACAAATGCAAATCTGACTAATGAAGATAATGTGACAGCAGCAACAGTTGTGATAACTCCTCTGAAAACTCCTATAAATTTGTATACGCCATCTACATCGGTTAATCTGTGCTTTGGGTCCCTTTTCTCGCCAAACACGGATTTCTGTTTTGTCGCCATAGAAACGCCATTTCTGCGTAATGTCTCTCGGAGCTTTCAACTACGCGAGACAACAAGGAAAAACGCGCCAGTTGGCGATTTTTTGAAAATGCGCCAAGCAGGGACCCAAAGCGCATTTTCACCTCTACTTCAAACAAAACAACTCATTGTAGCAAATTTATCGATGATTACCAACGAAATGCGCCAAAAAGTAGGAGAAAATTTCTTAATACGATAGACAATTGAACTATTCTTTATAATTTCTGAGAGTTACAGAGCAGCTATTGAAAACAATGAACACAAAAAGCAGCAAAAAAGTGAAAAATAAAGAAAAGAAAAGAAAATGGAATGGACAAGCAGCTGTACAGGAAGGAAACGCTTTAAAGAAGACTAAAACAAATAAAGAGAAGTCAAAAAATAGAAAAGGAAAAGATGGAGAAAGATATTGAATGCTATAATGTTATAATATATTTAATGAATGGAAAATAGATTCTATTAACGATATAATTCCTTCATACAATGGTATACTATATTCATGTAAAGGAATAAGATTTTCATATGTACGAGGGTGAATCAAATATAAACAAGACTTATTTTTTAAAATATTTATTTTGATTTTAAACGCACAAACAATCATAGTTTATTTTTCTACATAATCTCCTGATTTATAAACACATTTTTCCCAGCGTATAGGTAATTTTTTAATTCCTTCCAGGTAAAAAGAGTCAGGTCGTGTTTGTAGCCAATTGCGCACACCTCATTATCGCTGTGGAATTTTGCCCTCCCAAAGCTTCCTTGAGAGGACCAAAGACATGGAAGTCGCAGGGAGACAGGTCTGGACTGTATGGAGGGTGTTCCAGTGTCTCCCAACCCAGTTGCTCCAATTTTCGTACAGTCAGGGCTGCTGTATGGGGGCGAGAGATGAGAATCACTTTTCTCATCGGAAGGTCTCGTCTTTTGCGGCGATATGCAAGTCTGACCTCAGTCAAAATTTTGCAGTAGTATGCCGCATTAATTGTTAGACGCCTATCACCTTCAACAAGTTGACGAACACTGTCGATGTTGCCGCTGTAATGCTGGTGCGGGGTCTGCGGTCATGGCTCTCATTTTCAACACGTTCACGGCCCTCCACGAACTGTTTATGCCAAGCAAACACTCTAGCTCGCGACAGCGTCTCTTCCCCGAACTGTGCAGTCAATCTTCTCAAGATTTCAGCCGGTTTTACACCTTCTGCAGCTAAAAACTTGATAACAATACGTTGCGCAATAGAGGGAGGTACCTCCTGCTCGGACATCGTAACGATGGACACTGAGCGAGTCTATGATGATGAGTCACGTGCTTCCCCCACTCCTGACAAACCAACCTAACAGCCAATAACAGCGGAACGTTTTCATACTATTGCGCGCAGGTCAAAAGTTCGTATAAGATTGATTCATATGTATATGAATAATCCAGTATACCATTGAATGTTTACATGGCCAGTAACTATGATAAGATGGCCAATTACAATCAATTTGACATTTTTTTTTTTTTTTTGCGTTGACTTTTTTCTAATAATATATCTGAAAAAGTGTTTTCAGACAGTATGAGTAGTAAAATGCATTAATATAGTATCATATGAAGTATTTCTTATTAATGCAGAAATATTTCATTTATTTTTTATTTCAAGCATACAAATACGATGTCGCTTAAGTGGCCAATTACTATACCGCTTCATCTATAATAATTTTACTTCAGAGAGTTGGAGTGAATTTAAATTTATTCAGTAGACTCCCTCCCCATTTAAATGCACGGGCATCGCCGTGCGGGTACTGCTAGTAAATTAATAAATTTGGAATAAAAACTTTCAAAAATATGATTAGACAATGGGGGAGGTTCCGAAATTTCAAAAGTATTTTTTTCTGAAAGAGCATGCTTAAAAACATAGGAATTGACCTTTTTTTATTTTTTGACACAGTTATACATTTTTTGTGAATTATTTTAACCGGTTTCGCAGATGCTATTCCGAAAAAAAAAAAACATCTGCGCATGACGTCAGTGGTGCTCGTAAGCGCGAAATCTAAATGGTTGTAGTGAGATGACGAAGGTCGTGATGTCACCGATTCCTGCAATTGGACAACTCAAGTCAAGCGAAATGGTGTTATTATTGAAAAGGGAGTTGTTAGGTGCACCACTGACGTCCCAAAAACCACGCCCCGTTTTCAAGGTAGGGTATTTAAAAAAAGTAATAAAAAATAAACCGTTGGGAAAATTAAAGCATTTTCCGGGCCCATGTTATTTTTTTATATCATTCTATCAATTTCAGTAACAAAAAGTAGTACTTTTGACTGAAGGAAACTCCCCCATTATATAAAGATCTAAAATAATAAGACTGCAGTTTCAGTTAAGAGCTTATAAGGAGATTCTAAGGGCGTGTTTTAATGCACTTAAGGATACAGTGGACACATTTTTTTTTTACAGTTATTGATCTAAATGTCTAAAACTTTGTGTGCTTGTGTATGTACTACATTTAAGAGCATAAAAAAATTGGTGCAAAAGCAATAAATACTTTTTTTGAAATTTAAAATGTAAAAATTTTTAAACAAAATTTCAAAATGCTCCATGCAATATTTTTTTCAAACTTTGAATTTCCACTTAATTTTCAATCATTATGAGTGATTGCATAAATTTATGCATTAAATGTACATAGTATGAAAATTTATATGAATTTTTCAGCTGAAAAATTCATACAAATTGTAGATTTGTATTGAAAAATATTTTTTTTTTTTTCAAAGCGTTTATAAAACGAGATATTAAGACCGAGTGTATCAATGCGAAAGTAAGTTATCAATACAATTAGTATGTATTTATCATTATCTATTTACACAGTTCAATTTGTCAATCAAGGCAAAATGTAGATTGGACATTGCAAAAGTTTTAGATCCAATTTTAGTCTCTGTTTTAATCTGAAATGTTTTTCTATCCTTATTTATTACAGGTTTTCCTTTTTAATCATAACTATTTATCCAAGGTTTTCATGATCACATAACGGTTATCCTTGCAAGTTAGATTTTTTCGATAAGCAAGGATAAACATACAACCACAAATATTTATAGTTAAAATTATTTAATAGTATAGTCAGAGCAATAAATATGTCAAAACCATAAAACTTTTCATCTTTCATGAACACTGTCTGTAACTGCTGGGTTTTTTTTTCGCTAACAGTTGAGAATATTTGATCAATAAATAAAATACAATGTGGATAGTACTCCTTAACATTATAAAATAAACAAAATGAAAATTGTTTCTTCGGAGAAAACAGAGGTAATCTTTTTTTTTTTTTTTAAGGTTTTATTGAGATGAAACTTAATTTAAATTAATTAAATTAAAGTACATTTTTATTTATCTTCAACGTGTTACTATTAAAGCATCATAATTGTCTCTTGGAAAAATTTAATCAAGTCGAGCCGGCTTAATGAAATAAGCATTGTGCCACAGAAAAATATTCCAAAAAGCGGGATATTCCATTATCCGGGATAAAAATAATGCATTACAACGGTTTGGTACACTGAAAATGTATTACATTAAGTGGGATATTCTTTTAACCGATATTCTAATAAGCGGGCTCTATACTACCTTTGGATTGAATTATTAGAACAAAAAAAATTAAGAACATACCAGATCATACGCGATTCAAATAAGCACTGTATGAAATGCTTGACTGTTATGAACACAAATTCAGCATGTTTGTAAAATACAAAGAAAACATATGTAAACGATTACCGATCCAATAACGGGGGCCTCATAAAACGAACTCATAGTTTGCTCTAAGTACAAAATATTCTCTTATTTCACCCCAAGTTGCCAAAGTTAAACAAAATGGGCAATCCCTACGCGAAGGCGACGACGAAGCCTCTTCCTATTTTTAACCTTAAAACTCAAAGGCAGCCAAGTAATTAGATTCGAGCTCAAAATGAACTTTTTCTTCGACACAAATTAACGCTCCCTTACTCTCCGAGCACTTTCCGAATCAAGCATCAGCTTTCGAATTAACTCGTGGATTGTTTCGCCGAAAACAAGTTGCTTGGCGACGAAAACGAGGTGCCCCAAGCGGCCGGCGAAGGACAAGGCTCTTACACAAGTTTTAAAGTCTTTTCGTTTTTGCCGCGCTTTTCGGGGGGGAGGGGAGGCTGGAAATTATTATTAACTGCAGGAGCCGATGCAGGCCTTTTATATTCCCCGGAGATTTACCTGGGATTACTCGAAAGTGAACAATCAGGCAATTAACACACCTGAGTTAAGTTAGTTTAATTAAGTCGGGCAACTTACCGACAAGAGCCGTTGTCGGCTCTTAATTTGAAAGGATTAAAATATTCCCGGATAATGCAATATTTATTGCTTGGATTTTCGTAGACATATTCTCTCTCTTCGGAGGCTATTCATTTAATATTTATAACATTATATACAAGGAATTTAAATGCAACTATAAATATTTATATCGGATGTTATAGCGTATCAATTCCGTCATCATGTTTCGAATTGCCTTTTAAAGGTTGCATGTTAAGGGTATGACAGTTGATTAGGGAATACATCTGTTTTATAAAGACTATAATTATAGATTATAGATGAGTGAATTATTTTAATTTAGTTTTAAATTAACCTTCCTAGACAGGTAATTTAGGTCAATTTTATTTCAGTTTTAAATTAGCCATAGAAGAAAGGGGATTTTACACCGTACGAAACATCATTGTTAAATCATCAGAGTTAAAACAGTGGAAGAGTAATCATAAGAGTTGAAACGTATTGTTAAATTACAGCGTTTCAAAATCATTTTGAAAAGTTCATCAATCCTTGTCAGAGCTATGTTTTGAAATTTTAAATATTTTCAGAAATGCATAGCTTGATGATTTTAAGCACATTTGTTGTTTTACTTGCATCGCATAGAATTTTACTCCTTTTCACGAACACGTTATCAACCACACTGCAAAAAGTGAATTGTTGTTTTTACAGGAAAATACTGGCAGCAAAATTAAAACCGTAAACTGACCAATAATAAATTCTAAAACTAGGAATTTTAGTTTCTTAGTGTAAATTTTGAAATTTTACAGTTCATTGCCGCAAAATTTAGCTGTATTATACTATAAAACCAGCAGTATAATACCAGCAGCAGAGGTTCCAGTTTAAAACTGTAAAATGCACGGTAATAAACTGTAACATTAGGAATTTTGTACTTTATTACAGTAAAATTTGCAATTTTACAGTTTAGTACTGTAACATTAGAAATTTTACAGTTTTCTACTGTAAAATTATTAATTTTAGCAGTTTTTTACTATAAAATTAGCTGTTTTATACTGTAAAAACAACATCCATTTTTACAACTTAAGGACTCTGACTGCGAAGTGTTATTTTTAACAAACGTATGTGTCTGTGTCTCAATATTTCCATCGGAGTAGTGGGGAGCTACTGGTTAAATTAAGTATAGAAAAATTCGGAATTTTCCAAGGAGCTCAGTCATCCTGGTTTCATCTTTTATGGGCTGTAATTGAAAAAAGTGTTGATTAAAAGGGCAATCAAAACTGCAAACTGGGAGGTTGAAACGTGTTTGTTCATGCACAAAGAGGAGAAGACTATAAAAGGCCGCTAGGAACAACGGTGCCAAATTTAAAAATTTGAATGTAACCAGTACAAACGGTAAATAGAATGATGATTTGTTTCAGGACAAGAGATTGTAGACCCTAGCAGGTTTTGCAATACAGTAGAATTCAGAAGAAAACGCCAATGAAAGTCTTCCACTAGTTTGAACTTAGCACGCGTTTTTCTCAAAGCTTTAAGAAATCAACTTTACATCCCCCCCCCCGGTTTCATTAAAAGATAATATTAAATAAAAAACAACAAAACTTGGTTGACATTTTCGATTGCAATAATTTTAATTTTTCAAAATATATTCATGCTTATAATAATTTACATTACATTTTTCGTTATATGTTTTTAAGAAATGGAAAAAGAGAACCAGATTTTTCGAAAAGTGAACTTTTGAGCACTTGAAAGTAAACATATTTTCGTGATTACAATACTTCATTTACTATGCAAAATAAAGTAAAAAAAGGGACGTTTAAGGAATAAAGAACGGACCATGAACGAAGCCTTGAGATAGGATAACAGTTACTACATAACAGGTAAGCTAAGTGCGTAAGTTAACAATTATCTAGAAGCTTATTTTTAGTTTCAGATAAGATTTAACCGGTTCAGTAAAAAAGCTAGCTGAAATTCTAATAATACATTAACTTGTGCAACTACACTGTAAAAAAGAATGTTGTTTTTACAGTATAATACAGCTAATTTTATTGTAATAAATTGTTAAAATTGCTAATTTTACAATGATAAACAGCAAAATTGCCAATTTTACAGTTTATTATCATGCATTTTACAGTTTTAAGCTGGAACCTCAGCTGCCAGTATTATACTGTTGTTTTTACATTATTATAAAGCTAAATTTTACGACAATAAACTGTAAAACTTCTAACTTTACAATGAGAAACTGTAAAATAGGTAGCTTAATAGTTTATTACTGTGCATTTTAGTTTTAAATTGAAACCTTGGCTGCCAGTATTATACCAAGTAGCATCAACTCATCAGATTTTGTTCGGCCGATCATCGAACTCCTCGTAAACTGATCCCGTAACGCACGATGACATCGTTCCAATCAGTATCCGAGCACGGTTTTCGATGAACTACTTTTCATCGGAAAGCGATATCCTTCCGATCAACTTTCCAGATGAAAATAAGCCGAGCTATATTCCATCGGAAAACGATATCCCTCCAGTCAAGTTTCCCGATGAAATTCATCGGCACGGGACTGTTCTGCTCGTAAATTGCTCCAAATCTCATCGTATTCTCATCGGATTTTGCTGCTCGGATTCTGCTCGGCCGATGAGACATATTGGATCATCGGCCGATGAGAATTTCATCGGGTCTCGATGAATGGCCGATCATCGGCCGATGAGATGATGATGCTAGGGATACTGCAAAAACAACAGTAAATTTTTTGCAGTGCACAAATAGTTCTATTTAACTCTAAGTTTATTGTAATTCAGTTCAGTTCAGTTGATCGAACATGACTCATTTATACCAATTACGATTCTCAGTAACTTTTCGAAATCTGTTTCTCATACTCATTTTATTTACTATCCACATCAAGTACAACCTAAGTCTCATTCCGGGAAAATGACTTAAATTGCTTCAGATGGATTAAGAAACCCCAAATAATAAAACTCCAGGAATCCGAGCACGAGAATCATAAAGAGTGGAGGAATTAAGAAAGCGTTCGAGGAGGTAAGATATCGAGGATCGAGCGCATTTTAATGCTTCGGGGAGATTCCTTTTTGTGGCTGCAAGAAGATATCACTTGAAGGGACGACACAAGTGTTAGGAAAACATAGAGAGGGATCCCAAATATACTTCATCCACAACTGAATTTGCTGTTGAAAAAAGAAAAAAAAGTAGCACTTTCGTTTATTTATTGCTGCGTTCTTGGTCAATTTTGGTTTACAGTATGGAGCTGTTTTTAGAAATATAGGGTAGACCAACCAATGAATAAACACTTCCAGTGAATGAACACCTCGCAATTTTCTTGGAAAAATACGTTTTAAAAACATTTTTCTTAGATAAACAGGCAGTAGTAACTTCATTCTATACATTTCCAAAAAGAATACAGTTAGAAAATGCTGCATTTGTCCTTTGTTTGGGGTGTTCATTCACGGGGTCTGGGCTCTTTTTTCCTCTTCAACCAACCAAAAAACAACGCAATATTTAAAAAATCAATTACATATATCTGCTAAAGTGTTTCTACTGTCATGTGGAAAAGGCAGCAATTTTCAACGATGCTACGAATTTTTAAAAACGAAATTTCGCTTAAATGTTTATTCACTGGTCAGTCTACCCTAATTTTTCAAAAGTCCGGTAAATCATTGCTGTCATCAGATGATAATACAGTGAACTCTCACTTATACGCCGGCCGACGGGACCAAAAGAAAAAGTCGCATAACTGAGAGAGACGTATAAGTGAACAAGCCAATTTAAAGGACTAAAACGCGACATAAGTTCTAATGAGAGCATGAATAAGAATGTTTGTATAGAAAAGGGACATCTTACTGCGGTTTTTGGCATTTGGTAATTACTGTAACGTAACTACAATGATAAAGAGAAAACAAAAATTGTAGCGTACCTAATCACAAATGGTCCCTTTAAAACGATTCATAATAGATAATTGTCCCTCTCCGAATTCTATTTTATACGGAAAAAAGGCCTTCCGAGAGCAATAAAGGCAAAAGATTAAAGAAGAAAGTGAACAATCATGCTTATTTTTTAAAGAAAATGAAATAAATTTTTAATATTTTACAAAAAATTCGGCGCATAAGTGAAATATTTAGCTTTAGAGCGACGCATAAACGAATGATATTATCGTTATTATGCTATAGAATGTGCTGGGACCATTGGAAACCGTCCTATAAGTGAAAAAGGCGCATAAAGGAGGCGATGTATAAGTGAGAGTTCACTGTATTGATTGCCTATATGAGCCAATATTTAGAAAAGTGCCAATTTGAAGTTGGAGTTTTTTGAAAAAAATATTTTTTTTCAGAAAAAAACTAATATTGGATTTTAAGTCTAAATTGGGTCTAAATGCAAGAAAATAAAAGGGGGGAGGTCAAGGAAGTTATTTACCCCCTCCTGAGATTACCCACTTTTAAGCCGTTACAGATCTGATGAATGTTACAGATCTGATGCTAATATGAGCTACATATTTGAATTTATGCTTTCAGTCTTCGTTAACATCTCTAAATATGATATCATTTCCTTGCATTTTTAACATAGATTTAAGATAATTATATTAAAATATATATATTAGGCTAAAAATCAAATTTCATTTTAAAAAAGCATTTCTTGGAAATAAAAATGAGCGATAAGGTTTTTAGATAAAATAAATTATGAGATTACCAAATCCAAGCTAATAATACATTTGTTTTGTTTTGAAACAACACACAACTTCAACTTTTTCAACACACAACTCTGCTGCTTGCTTTTCTTTAATTAGTTGCAAGAAATTTAATTTCTTGATCAGAAATTCAAATTTAGCATGCTAGTTATTATCTAGTTATTTAACGAAGTTATGAGAAATTGAAGCACCAAAAAATAAATAAATAAATAAATATAATAATAATAATTAATTAACTTAATTTCTGCAGTGTCAATTTTTCTTATTTTGCTAACTTCTATTGTTTGGTCATACAAACTACAAATGAAGCAATTGTACTAAAACTCATTGCTTTTCATTTTTTAAGAACAAAAATATTCAATATTATGGCTAAAACCTATGATTTTTGCTTTTTATAATTCTGAAACGTGTGAGTTAGTTCTGTAACATATTCGCTGTTTTTCAATGTTACCGCTCTGACTGTTACCGATCTGACAAACTGACGAAGTTTTTTTTTTTTTTATTTCCGAGTCGATCGCACTAAACCAAAATCAAACACGTGGTTTTTTCACTTGTAATAAAGGACTATACTTATATATAAAATAATTTTTTAAATAATAAAAACTGCGCATTTTAGAGCGTGTTACCGATCTGATGACTCAAATGACACACATTTTATAAATCACTTTAAAAAATCTTACCTACAATTTTAGATGCAGAAATGCAAATTTTTAATTACGATTCAATAAAACATCCCACCAGGTACTCAGTATCACGTGGTATAGGTGCAGGAAATGATTTTGGGAGCCTAAACATAGATCGGAAGTTATTGTTACCACTCTGACGGCGGAACTTGGGACACGCTTATTTCGCATCGGCTAGAAAATCAGAAATCGATTAAAACAAAAATGAAGTAAAATATTAACAAAGGGGTAAAAATAGAATCGTTTTTTGTACAAGTGCGTTTTTTTGGGAAGTTAGAAAGTGCGCATGACCTGTTTGCATGCTAAGCTTTGCTACTTGGGACACGTTACCGTTCTGATTTTTGATGTATAAAAACAATATTTTCTGAAGAAAAAATTTTTTTTTTCTGATGTTATTAGATGAAATGAAAGCAAAACTTATCTTCTTTCTGGGGAAAATTATTTTTTTAACTAGTTATTGAAATACCAGTGAAAATTCACTTGGGACTCAAATTGGCACTTTTCTAAATATTAGCTCATATATGTAAAGTTGATGCTTAAAAGGATAAATAATTTTTGCTTGAGTTGCTTACCACATTTCCCGCGTACTTGCCTATTTGTGTTTGTTTAGGAGTAAAATGCTAAATAAACGCTGAAGCATCTACCCTTTTCTACTCTAGTTTGTTAGAAGATTGATAGTATTTAGATACAAAAAGCTAAACATTGTTTTTGAATTATGTAAGCTTACATTTTTAGCTCTAGAGTTTGTATACTCATAATGAGAATGACAAATTATTTTATTTCAAAAATTATACTTTTTGTTTTCTTCCCTTCCCTTCTTGTCACGTTTTGTTTCGTAAACATATTCTTTTAAAAACACGAGGAGTCTACGTGCAGATTTTTTTTCTGTTTCATAAATAACGTTTCTGATATATATTTCATAACTGATATTAAATATGATGCTCCAGCTTCAATGATACTCAAGTCCGGAGTTATAAAGGTCAATAGTTGTGACAAAAATCATAAAACATAACGAGTATTTGCTGAATATTAACAGCATAACTATAGAAAATTTCGTCGTTATCTTCTATAGAAAATTTCGTCTTTATTTCGTTATCTAAACTATAACTTCAATTACACAGAAAATCTCGACAGAGTTCCATAGGAAACGCATTTTATTTTGAAATAACCTAACGAAATTCAATTACATTTCAAGTCAAAAAGCTGAAAATGGTAAGAAATAGTTATTATAAATATTTATAATAAGATACGTTCATACGGATTTTAAGAAAATTAATTAATAATATTCGATATTTTCACGAGTATTAAAATTATACTGATATAATTAAAAAAAAAAAAAAACATTAAAAAAAAAAGAAAACTATCGAAATACGTTAATCAGAACGAGAGCATTTTTGTTTACAAGAAGTTGCTGTTTCAACAATCAAAAGCAGTAAAATATATATCGGAGCTAAGAATACGACGAATTGTAATGCAATCCACGGCAAAAAATACATATTCTTCTTTGGAGAAGCCAGGAAAAATCAGAAAAAAGTTTTCCCTGGAGCGCAGGTTGGAGCTGAAATATTGAGATTTGGATCAGTATAGCAGAAAACGAAGAACAGGAAATCAAAGCTTTATGCGTTTCTTTGGCTGAATTTTTTTTCTAAGAAGTCACAAGAGAGAAGATAGTTTTTGGTCTATTGTACGGATCAACGTGGAGATAGAGATTGTGTTCTTCAGTCGTCCACTTAGAATACTAGAGTGTGTGTGTGTATGTATTATTGTCGTCCGAAAAGATAAGAGAAAAACATTAGAATAATTATCTAAACATTGCTGCCCTTGTTCCACTAAATAATGTAAAATACCAAAACAAAATTTAGGTACATTTGAGTATATTTAAGGATTGCGACAAATGGAAAGTTCAAATTTTAATTGGTCGTTTCTAAAAATTCACCCGTCACCGATCACTTGAAACAAATCAATTAACTACTACTATTTACTGAAATTACTCGGAAATGTATTCAGCTTCATCTTACATTAGTTTTATTGCAATTAAATTTTTTTCCAACGTCTAAGAAGGTGAAGTTAGTGACCAATGATGTTATTACATCTTAGTAAACAAGAAGAAAATGCTGCATGTAACAGTAGCACTATAGAAACTTGTATTATGGGGCATTTGAGTTGTGTAGTATATTTTCCATAATATTTAGATACTTATTTACAGTGAATTCTCACTTATGCGCCGGCCCAAGGGAGCAACAGAAGAAGGTGCATAAGTGAGAGAGACGTATAAGTGAACAAGCCTATTTCAAGGACTAAAACGCAACATATGTTCTAATGAGAGAATGAATAAGAATGTTTCTATAAAAAAGGACATATTACTACTGTTGGGCAATGACTGTAACGTAACTACAATGATGAAGAGAAAACAAAAGTTGAAGCATGCCTAATTACAAACTGTTCCCTTTAAAACGATGCATAATAGATAATTGTCCCTCTCCGAACTCTAGTTCATGCGGAAAAATGCCTTCCGTGAGCAATAAAGGCGTAAGATTAAAGAGGAAAGGGAAGAAAAATGCTTATTCTTTAAAGAAAATAAATTAGGTTTTTCACATTTTAGGGAAAGTTCGGCGCATTTATCTCTAGAGTGACGCACAAACGAATGATACTATGATTATTTTGCTATGAAATGTGCTGGGATTATTCAAAATCGTCGCATAAGTGAAAAAGGCGCATAAATGAGGCGGCGTATAAATGAGAGTTGACTGTATATCATTAGTAAAATTATTTCCCGAAAATATCGCTATTTTAGTAAAAGTGCCACTTTCTCCGTGCAAAGTCAGCATCTTCAAGTGCTACAGCTTCGCAATCTGCCATATTAACCAATTCACTTGATTTTTTCCCCCTCTTAATTTTAAAATACCGTATGGAGAAAGCTTAAACTTGTGGATAAGGCGATCTCCTCCCCTCCCCCAAATGATGAACAAGTACACAAAACAGTTAGTAATGAGAAACAATTGTTGGACACAACTAAGACAAACAGGGTACTAAATGAAAACAGTTCATAATTGTACACTGTTAAAAATTCAGGAAGCTCTTACGGTAAATGTTACTGTAAAACGTAGCGATTACAGCACAGAAAATTTTTACAGTAAAATATACCGATAAAAAAATCGCGATTGCAGCGCCAATTGATCACCCCGTAACTTACTGTAAGACGCAGATGACACCCTATTTTCGCTTTCCAGATGTGTATCATATAGTACTGTGGATAGAAAAGCAGTGTGAAAAAATTAAGTCCCGGGTTCGAACCTTGTCGTTCGTATCTCGCTCTTTTTAGTTCTCGTTTTCTCTTCCGTAAATTTCACAGTAAAAAAATATATTACGGTAAAAGTTACTGGCAACATGGATGCCAGTGACTTTTACTGTAAAATTTCAGGAAATTTTTTTACAGTGTACACATAATAGTCGAAATTATTACCGTTTTTACACAACTCAATGTATTCAACTGTGTCTCCCGAATCCAGTGCTCCACTCGTGTATCTGATATCGAACCATCTGTTGTTAAAGTAAAATTTTTTTTGGTTTTTGAAATCACTTTTAAAAATAAGCAGATAGATATGACTGACATAAAGTCAAGTTTCATATTCTGCCAAGTTACGTTGCACATATTTAAACACTTTAATCGCCTTCCCCATAAATTTATCTCTTTAATATTAAATATCAATAAATTATACTTAATTAGACACACCAAAAGAAAAAAAAAATGCTGCTAATTTGCAGCTAAAAAGCATGGCAAAATACTAAAGAATTATTAGACATTAAATAAAGATTTCAAAAACGATGCTTCTATTTAGATCTTCTTCTTCAAACGTATCAGGCCATCAAAGACGTAGATATGGGGAAAACAAAAGGTAATGCATCAATTCCCATCGGGCTTACATTCTTTTCTTGATTCCAGCAAAAATAAAGATCGCTTTTGCAGAGCGTAGCTCAGAAACACTACTCTTTAGATAGGGATCAGTTTTCCTAGAAACTTAGAAAACAGGAAATCAAAGCTTTTTCGCTTTGATCGTTTTAGCTTCCAAGAAATCGCATGAGGATAAATAATTTTTGTTTGTATTGTTTCAATGCGAAGAGAAATGGAAAGTGAATTGTTGACTGAGGGTGGCATCTAAATGGCGAAAAAACGGTCACACTGGAACGAAAAATTAGCCGTAATAAATGGATTGGAGAAGCAATTTCATATTTAATGAGATAGATCCGCAGTTTTCTTTTACTCTCGCAAATTTGAAGTAGGTACTATTTATCCGTATTGTGAAAATAAGCATCTGGGTGTCTATCCAAATTAGTGCCTAATAGTAATTGTATTTAAGAGTATTGTGCTTTAAAAGATAAAGTCTTGTACTCCAAGAGATGGTATAATCTAACAAAACAACGGATAAGATGAATATGCAATACACCGCCAACTCGTTCATTTCGATCCAAGGACTGCAGTTTCGGGCTTATTATGCCTCATCAGCATGGAAAACGAAAGTAAACGAGTCGGAGGCAAAAATCCTCTTATAGATTAAAATCCTCTTTGCTCTATAAGAGGATTTCTGCCTCCAACTCGCTTATTTTCGTATTCCATGCTGAAGAGGGCATAATAAGCCCGAAGCTGCAGTCCATGGATCGAAATGAACGAGTCGGCGGTGTATTGCATATTCCTGCCTTAGCCTTTGCTTAGGGGCGGTTAATCACTGTTGTAGATAAGATGAATGTTTCTGTAAATGAAATTAACACTTCATGTATAACTGACGTTGTGCCACCCTACACATGCCTAAGATACCTCGTCCAAAATGATTGCATATTTATTTTTAAAGACCTGAGATTAATAAATGGTCACCGGAAAAAACAGAAATTAAAAATTAAGATGAGACAGGCGAACGAAGAAAACAAGTTACTTAAAAGTGACATCAGAAATTCAAATTCTAAATATAACTGTAGGAACACGATAGGATGGGAAGTTTTAGGAAAGACCCATTTGTAGTATTTTAAGTTTTATTACACATTTAACAGATACAAACATACATGAGGACAATGAAACACGACCAGAGACGACTACGCAAAAGTACAAAAGTAACGAGAGCCAAGTCGAAGTTAAAGTTATTGTTTTGGTCGCTTATGGTGCCATCTAATTAATGGTGGAGTTACAACAATAACCATACTATAAACAATTAAACCCACAGCTCGGTCATGACATCGTGAGACTGCAGTTTCGTCCTATTCTGGACTCCTCAGTCAGGAATAGTCATTGACCGAGCCTGGACTCAATGATCCTCTTATTGTAGCTAAGATTGCCAACAAACTGGTAGATGAAATGAATATACCTTACCAGCGAGCATCCGCAAACCATGATGCGGCTCAACTCGAAATTTGAAGGCAAAAGCTGGGTAATATGCAATGAGTTACCGCCCATAAGAAAGGGCTAAGGCAGAACTGAAGCAAATGCACCCACAGCTCGATCATGGCATCCTGAGACTGAACATCTCGAAGATGTTTTATAGACGTATGTTGAAAAAAGTGCAGGCGTCTACACTGCAAAAAATGAATTGTTGTTTTTACAGTAAAATACTGGTAGCCGAGGTTCCAATTTAAAACTGTAAATTGCACCGTATTAAACTGTTAAACTAGCAATTTTACAGTTTCTTACTGCAAAGTTAGTACTTTTAGAATTTATCGCCGTAAAATTTAGCTGTATAATACTGGCAGCAGAGGTTCCAGTTTAAAAGTCTAAAATACAAATACAAATTATACAAATACAAATGTGGCGACCAGCAGCAGGCTCAGGGCCCAACTTGGCTGGTCCTAGTCAAATTAAAGACCCCAATGAAGATCAATGGCCCTCTTAAAGCCATCTACTCCATTGCTCTTTACCGCCTCTTCCGGTAAGCTGTTCCAAGTTCCCACTACCCTGCTAAAATAGTAATTTTTTCGAATTTCCAGGTTCGCCTGAGGTTTAAACAGCTTAAAACAATGACCCCTTGTTCTCCGTTGCTCAATTCTCTGTTGCTCAAGACTATACATATTAAGCATTCTAAGTCTGGAATCATAGTCTAAATTAGAAAGTCCATTCACTAACCTTGTAGCCCTCCTTTGTACCCTTTCCAATAAATTAATGTCTTTCTTCAGATAAGGAGACCAAAACTGAACAGCGTACTCCAAATGAGGTCTTACCAAACTTCTATATAGAGGCAGAAGAACCTTCTTAGATTTGTTTGAAATAGATCTATTAATAAACCCAAGCATCCTATTGGCTTTGTTACTAGCTATGCTGCACTGTTGACTGGACTTGAAATCCTGATTTATTAAGACACCTAGATCCATAACATTATCTGCCCTACTAATGACTGAACCCTGTAAATAATAGCTTGTATGCTTATTTCCATGACCGAAATGCAGCACTTGACATTTCCCAACATTAACTGCCATACCCCACTTGTCTGCCCATTTAGTAATATGATCCAAATCCTGTTGCAGCTGATTTATTTGTTCGTCATTTTCTACAACCCCCATAAGTTTGACATCATCGGCAAAACAATTCATGTTTCCAGAAACATTTTCATGAATGTCATTCATAAAAATAATAAACAAAAGGGGACCTAAAACTGATCCTTGGGGAACCCCACTTAAAACTTCACTCCATTTAGAATAGTTACCCCTAACAACTACTCTTTGTTTCCTTCCTGTCAGCCAATTCCTAACCCAAACTAGAATTTTACCTCCTATCCCTATACCAGCTAATTTGCTAAGTAGTGCTACATGCGGTACCTTATCGAAAGCTTTTTGAAAATCTATGTAAACAACATCTACGCATTTTTTGCTATCTAAAGCCAAGGTAACCTTGTCGTAGAAATGTAATAAATTAGTAGCACACGATTTACCTTTTCTGAAACCATACTGCAAACTACTCAACAGCCCATTATTTTCTAAGAAATTCATAATCTTAATTTTGATCAATGTTTCAAAAATTTTACATACCACTGAAGTCAGACTCACAGGCCTATAATTTCCTGCATTACCTCTAGACCCTTTCTTGAAGAGTGGTGTAATGTTAGCTAGTTTCCAGTCCTCTGGCACTATCCCTGAGTTATACGAAGCATTGAATATATTAACTATAGCGTCAACTAATTCCTCTGCACATTCTACTAGAATTTTTGGATAAATATTATCTGGTCCCGGAGCTTTTGTGGTTTTAATTTTTTTCAAATAAAGTAAAACGTCCTCCCTGGAAAATACAAAGTCCTCAAGCTGTGTAGTAGCTTGTGTCTTGCTTGTGTCAACTGTTGAGATACAGTTATCGTTAAAAACACTGGAAAAAAAGTCATTTAGAACATTTGCTATATCACCATCATTCTGAATTAAATTTCCATGCTCATCTACTAGTGGCCCAATTTGACTATTTCGAACTTTCCCAGAATTTGCGTATGCAAAAAACTCCTTTGGATTCCTGTCAATATTATCTGCCAGCTTTTGTTCCAATTCTCTTTTCTGAAACCGTACCAAATACTTAAAACTACGCCTAGCCTCACAATACTGTAGCCTGTCTGCGCTGTGACCAGTTTCTTTTAATCGACGAAAAGAAGCTTGCTTACGATTTAGAGCATCCTTAGTTTCCCTAGTGAACCACATGGGCCAAATTTTTGTGTTTAACCCTTTTCTCCTAAAAGGAACAAAATCTCCAACTGTTTTTGCTAGTTTTTCCTTAAACTCTGTCCACTGCAAATTTACATCGCTATTGTCCAAACCTGATGAAAAAACCACTTTCAAACTCTGCCTGAGTGCGACAAAATCAGTATTTCTGAAATTAGGTACAAACCTAAAATTTTTGTCTTTGTGCATATCAAACTTAATCCCAAACCTAATGCTGTTGTGGTCTAAAAGTCTAAAATGCACGGTAATAAACTGTAAAATTAGCAATTTTACCGTTTATTACTGTCAAACTGGCAATTTTTACAGTTTATTCCTATAAAATTAGCTGTATTACACTGTAAAAAGAACACTCACTTTTTACAGTGTATGCTTGTGCATGACATGGGGGTAGACGTCCCAGGATGTGGAGCACCGGGAAGCACGGTGTTGTAGAGTTCGAGCCCAATCTGAAAAAGCGCTGAGCAACACGACAGCTGAGGTCGATAATAAAAATAAATAGCAATTCGTCATTGCTCAAAATTAAGAAAAAAAAGGAGAAACTAGAAAATATGAGCCAAAGAGATAGTTTCCTTTTCTGATTACAAGTACAGAAATAATCTCTACCAGAGGTATCCTTTATAATCCAGTAAATTCAATTATGAGAAGAATTTCTGAAATACACCCAATCTCGCTTTTACTGTACCGCCAAAAAAAATAATTTCCTACAGCATTCATTTTATTTCACAGGTCAAAAAACACGAGCCTTTGCCTGTTTCCAGTCAGTGGGGAAATTCATACATTTGTAGAGAGGAAAAATTCTGATTTTCCCCAGTCAACCGCTTATAGAAAACGAATCACTGTAGTATTATATCGTCTTTGTTTCCGAGTTATATTTTTGTTGTAGTTTGAGAAAGAATATCAAGTTCCAGTTTGATTTACGGATTTACTTTTTTTCCCTCGAAATACGTTGAGATTGGTGATAAGATATGATTGTAGAATTGCAGGAGAAGTAAATATTTTCACTGTTTTTAATCTTTATTATGATTTATTTCTGATACATTCGAGATTATTATAATTTCGATATTTATATAAAGACATTGTGCGACTTTCTTTCCTTTCTTGGGGTATTGATGACGTTTTATATTAGTTTTTTATAGCTATGTCGTATCTAATACGATTTTATGAATGAATAAAAAAAGGAAGAATTAGAACTTGATAAAATACATAAAAAATATATAAACAAATAAAAATAAAATAAAATAAATAAATAAAAATAAAATAAAATAAATAAATAAAAATAAAATAAAATAAATAAAAAAGGCTAAAAAATGATTGTCTTTGTTCAACGCTGGAAGACGCAAATTTTCAGTACAAACAGGTTAGACGTGCTTTCTATTTACAAGAAATTCTCATTTCACAACATTAATTGGATGAAAGAACAAAAGCTAGAAATTTGATCCAGTTTTTCCAAATTTGGAACATTTTAGGCTTTGGAGCTATTTTTGTGAATAAAAATGAAAGCGTAGAGTTTTTTCGAAATGAAGGCATCATAATTGTATATCCTAACAAGCGCTAAATTAGTGATAGGCATATTATCACGTTTATGCAAAGTGTGTGTGTGGGGGGGGGGGGTGCAGCTAGCATATTTTATATGCGTAACAGCGTTCTGGATACGGAGCAAGAAAAGCTCAATTTATCTTAATCTATACGCAAATGGCTAACACAATCAATGAACAGAGAGTGAATTACAACGCTAAGATCAAATTTGGTCGATCGGCAATATTACCCCTACCACTAGCTCCAACAGCTTATGAGTTTACAGAATGTGGAAAGCAACAGCATAATCTGAAATTCAGATATTGTAGCTCATCTCTAGGGATACATGTACTATTATATCCTTTACCGTTTAGCATATAATAGATTCTTAAGTAATTGACGTAATAAAATCAATGGACAAACCCTACTGCTGATAATGTTCGCGGAAACTCTTACATCTTGTACATGGTATTTAATTTTGCAGGCACGTGCAGATAGCCTGGATACGACATTCATCGACTGCAGTATCCGCACTCTCTGTATATGTTTGCAGTTCTGTATTAGCCCTGGAGTAATTGTGGTAATTAAAGGACTTGGAAGATGAAGGGGTTATGTGACAAAACAGAAGTTGTAAGTAATTAAAGTTCGAAGTTTTATTGTTGCAGTTGTAGCAGCTTTTTTGTTTTCTGGTTTTGTCGTTAGTGTGCGCATGAAATTGGTCTAACGACACCTACTTTTTGATGTACCATGTTTTATTCGGTAACATGTATCCATTGCTTAACATTGTATAGAGAGTTCATTTTTTAAAATTTACCATAACTCCTTCATCCTCCAAGCCCTTCAATTACTGTTAACTAGTTGTATAAGAGCCAAGTATTTTTATGCATCGAATTTTCTTTTAGTTTTCTTTTTTTTTTCTATTTTTAGTTGCATTTGGGACTTAAAATAACTAGTTTTTATTAAAAACTGACCTTATTTTTCAGAAAATACTGAAATTTTAGGTAGAAAACCTGCAACAAAAACACATCAATTAATTTTCCATACATGCCCTAAGAACTAGTGTTATTTTCAGGCCCGTCATTCAGGGGGGCAGGGGGGGTCAATTGCCCCTCCCCCGACTTTGAGAAATCAATGTATTTACATATAAGTGGGCATGGTTATGTTTTCCGATGAAATTACATTGTGTCTGGACCCTTTGCCCCCCCCCCCCCCGCTGGAAAAACTTGAAATGACGTCCCCTGGTTATTTTTATGCATAGTAATTTATCTTAATATATTATGCAATATTTTTTTGATAAAATTACTTTAAGAAGAAGAGCGCTTTCTAAAAGTGAGAAACAATTACTTTAAAGTATATTTAATTTTTTTGAAGGTCATTAATTTTTGCAGAATTATAAGTTTGGCTTTTATTCAAGCAAAACAAACATTTTTTCTTATAGTAAAAACAGGAAAGGGGAATTGAATCTCAAAACTTATTACAATCGATATTTAATGTAGTTTTAAAGCGCACTGTAAGATACTTCAGGTCATCAACGTATGAGTCAATAGTTAACGACTCTAAAATACATTTCATCTCCCCGACAAACACCTGCAATACTTTCTCGCAACACACAACATCTCGATTGGTATTCATAGGAAAAACGAAACAAAAGATAGCAAATGTTCCTCGTGGGATACACATCCCTTTCTTCATCTTTAGATGAAAAAAAAAATCGATGAAAAAAACCCCAGGTCCTAACAGTTCCAGACTGACTGTATATGTGGGATGCGGATCAATTTGCCACAAGTGGGAAGGGACTAAATCAAAGTTTTTTCTCTTAAGGAAGTTCAGATTCAACCGGAGTCAGAGAAAAGGAAAAGATTTTTTTTCCATCCTTGTTGTTTGTCCCAAGTGAGGAAAGAAGCCGCATCCCAGAGCCAACTATTGCATTTCAATGACAAAGAAAAAGTAATACGGTGAAAGTAAGTAAAAGAAAACGTTAAACGTATCCACGGATGGGAATTACTGAATGATGAGTATTTATTTATTCACAAAAAAAAAAAAAAATCATAGATAAATGTAGCAGATAAATTTCTTACACAAAAAAATCCACCATTGCTTCTTCTAGTTTTCTAATGTTTTTCAGTTATGAGTGATGACTTCTAAGTTTGTGCGATTCCAAGAGTAAACCTTTGCATTTTAATGAGGAAGATATTTTAAAAAAATACTTCGAGAGCAAATAAAAACAAATGATAATCATTTTAAACCAAAGAAAAAAGAAATATGCACAAAAATTAGTTACAGAAGACTTTTTTTTGTGATTCTTGCAATATCGAGAGTAAATGAAACAGTGATAATTTTCTGCATAAACTAGATCTCTTTGTGCAAGAATTAAGTGCTAAGAGAAACTGAGATGATTTTTCCAAAGATGCAAGAGTTAATGCAAATGATAAACTTATTAAAAAAGAGTAAAAATACTTGTTTGTAAGAACCAAATGAAACAAAACCGATGTGGGAAAATAAAAAACCTTTCCTATTTTGCTTGTTAAAGCAAAACGTAGTCTTAAAGTTCCGAGAACCTCACTCTTTCGTCGGTGCCGCACTCAATTAGTCAGAGAGGTAAAAGAGTAATGCATAAAATGAAGATATTTCAAAGTGTAAAAAATGGGTTTAGAACTGACAAATGAGCACACAGAGGAAGGGAAAACTAACCAATAAGAAAAAAGGAGATCACCCCTCAAACAACAGTCATGAAGATAAATTAGCAATCATTAAATTTTAAAGCTATTGTTTGGACTACTGTCTAAATTTTTTTCGTGCGACCTCCGAACCATCTGCGCACGCGCCAAGTCTCTTCTGACTTTCGCGAAATAGGAGGGGAACTGCAACGAGGAAGTAGCAAGCGAACAAAAGATGAAGGCATCGGGAAGTGCGCATCCTTAACCTATCTCTCCTGTTTCAAATGGAAGCATTCGTGGCTGCCAGGCGTGTTTCAAAATATCAATCTTTTTTTACAAAAATTACCTACACATTTAAATGTACAGTAATACAGTAACTCCCCAGTACATTGCGCCTCTTTATATAACTCAATTAGATTTATATTTTGCCTCCTGAAGAGCATCAACAGTATGATATCAATGCCAATTATAGAAAACTTTTTTAGTGAGATAGATACTGCAACTGTTGATTAACTGTATAACTTTTATTTATCGCATTTTTTATGAAACTTTTTTTTGTTGAAATCTAAAACACCGTCGTCGAAAAATTTTTTAAAAGCAAAACAAAAACAACAATGTATAAAAATCGTTGACCGTAAATCATCGGTAGTAATTTTTGAAAAAAAAAAAAAACTATTTCAATACGATAGCTATTGCAACTGTTAAAGATGAATCTTTTGTATTGCATATTTTTATTGCTTTTTGCTGAAGTGTTAAACAGACATCGAAGGAAAAAAAATTAAAAAAAATTGGCGAAAGCAACTTAGAAATGTTTTAGAAACATCCAGAGCAAAACATCGATAATAATCATAGGAAATGTTTTCTAATGAGACTAATACTGAAACTTCTGATTAAGGATGAACACTTCTTAATACGTCAGCTTATCGCATTTATTTATCAAGCTTTTTTGGGCTGGATTATAAAACATCGACATCGACAAAAAAAAAAAAAAAAAAAAAACATCGAACCCAAAACATCGATGTTGGGAAAACATCGACCCTCAAACATCGATGGTGAAAACATCGATGCTTTCTAAACATCAACATCGATGTCGCAGCCCTAGTTTGGACATTACATGCATTGGTTTCATTTTTCTACTAGTTTGCTTGTTCACATTGTTAGGTAGCAGTCCACCTAGGCTAGTAGTCACAGAAGTCTGACTGGGATAGAAGGGCCCCGGGTTCGAATTCCAGCTCGGGAATGGATAATTGCCTACCCTATAAACGGGTCCCCATGGTATGTCTGTAATGCGGAGAAGACGGACTTCACACCAAAGTTGTATACAGTTGGAAAAGCCAAGCAACGCACCCCAAATTACCAGCCTAACTGGCACAAGACAGCAACAATAACATAGTTTACGTTACAGTAAAATTTATTGTACAGAAAAATCGAAACAAAACATTTCGAGATATAATACGCCCATCACTGGTACATGTTTCTAATAAGGGATTTCACCCGTCCTCCCCTAGAATGAGCAACTGACTGACTATTATTATCCAGCCCATCTATAATGAGAAAAAGTGCAAGCACTTTGTCTTAACAAGGAAAACTTTGGCTTTCATGAAAAAACACAATAAACGAGAAAATTAATGATTTAAAGCATAAAATGGAAAAAAATATGGAAACACATCGTGTGGTCTAGGGTTACCAATTGAAGACTTAGACAAATTGGTTTCTCAAAACTGCAAAACAAGTTTTAAACTCTTAGCTCTGAATACGCTGTATAACACAATATGCAGCATAAACATCTTTCTTTCCTTTTAATGATTCTCCAAAAACTCAAAATTTTGAAATAAAAAAATGGTTAGACAGTAGTTCACAAACACTTTGAAACACAACCCTTTTTTAATTTTAGTTCATAATTGGGAAAAATGAGAAAAAATCTAAACAACTGTTTTGTTAAGGATAAATAAAAAAGTATTCGGTTTGTCATTTTTTAACTATGAGCTACCAAACATTGTATCTAACTTGTTTTAACTGAAATTATATTTTTACTTTCTAAAAATTCAAAGTTTTAACTCAGACATTACTATTGAGTTTAAATAAAACCAAATTTAAAAATCTCATTTCGATTCTTCTGATACATACATATCGCATTCTACTTCTTTTTCCAACGCAAATCTAATAACTCAGTACAACTCCTATAATCCAGCGTACCGTCCCCCCAAATCCCATAGAATCCCGATTCGAACGTAAATCGGTTCTGCTCGCCTCTCTTTTCGAAAATCGAACGACACTTGCTTTCTTCCACCATCTCATCATTTCTAACCGGAGAGGAGATTGTTGGCGGTAATCGGCTTAATCATCATCTTGCGGGCAGCCCCCTAAACCTCACCCCAAGACACCTTTTCTCTCACGCTCCACTGGCGCGAATTATTCGGAGTGATTTTTTTCCCGGCTGTTGTTATTACTCGTTTATTTTTTTTCTGCCCTTGGTTCTTCTGTCCAGAGCTCAAAGAGTCTTGGCTATCAAAGCGGGCAGCGACGGAGACTTCATTAAGGAAAGATAGCGCATTAAATGGAGGACAGGTTCATGGACTTTCCCTCCTGAATACCACAAGAAACTGTTCATTAAAGAAACACAATTTGGGGATGATTTGCTGTCCTCAGCCAAGGTGGTTATTAAATGGATATCTACTTTTAGACACTTTTATTTTTAACATTTGTTGTAAAGTTTTGTAAGTCTTTGATACCTGAAAATCTATTTTGTATTACCTAGTATTCTTCACTATAAATTGCACATCTCAGATATTTTTATAGTATCTAGCTTTTGCGTGGCAATGTAAATTTGTGATATACAGGGTGTCCACTCTAATCGTGGACCAATAGCTAATTTCTAAACCGTTAGAGATAAGCATATAGTTTATTTAGGAAAAAATCTCAAAATTATGAAAGGAATTTTGGGTCTATTCAAAGTTTTTCAAAAAATCAAATTTTGAAAGAGTTACGAAATTTAAATTTTTATTCAGCCCCCCAGTCCTATCAATCATATTTAGTAAAACATTCTTGACACTGTAACGTTTCAAACTAAAAAAAAATCACTCTTCTACCACAAAAATTGACCGAGTTATGACGTTTTGAAAAATCAAGATTTTGCATTGTTTCATGACGTCATCGAGAGATGGCTTAAGAGACCGTATGCGAAATCCTTCAAAATCTTGATTTTTTAAAACGTCATAACTCGGTCAATTTTTGTGGTAGAAGAGTGATTTTTTTTAGTTTTAAACGTTGCAGTGTCAAGAATGTTTTACTAAATATGATTGATAGGACTGGGGGGCTGTATAAAAATTTAAATTTCGTAACTCTTTCAAAATTTGATTTTTTGAAAAACATTGAATAGACCCAAAATTCCTTTCATAATTTGGAGATTTTTTCCTAAATAAACTATATGCTTATCTCTAACGGTTTAGAAATTAGCTATTGGTCCACGATTGGAGTGGACACCCTGTATAATGGAAAATATTTTTTTTAACTTTTCCTCATAATTAAATGCATACTTTCGACCATATTGAAAAACATGAAGAAATGCGATAGTTTTAGACATGCTGTTTTTTTTTTCCTGTCCATGATTTTTCTATCTGTAGTTCAAAGAGTCTTGATTATCAAATCGGGCAGCGACGAAGACTTCATTAAGGAAAAATAGCGCATTAAATGGAGGACAGGTTCACAGACTTTCCCTCCTGAACACCGGAGACACAAGGAACTTTCCATAACAAACTCTCAATTTACTGATGATTTGATGCCTTCAATCAAGGTGGTTATTTAATAGATAGCAAATTCTATACACTTTTATTTCTAAACATTCGGTGCAAGATAATGTGAGTCTTTGATACCTGACAAAATACAATTTTTATAACTTAGTATTTTTAATTGTTAAAAGCATAGTTCAGATATTTTTATTTCTAGCCTTTGAGTATGATGTAATGCAGTTTTGTGTGACTAAGCAAGGCACTTTTTAGACCAAATTTATTCATAAACATTTTTCAAAAAAAAAAAAAAAAGGCGACAGTGAGACACAGTAGCACAAAGTTCCGTCTTATTAAGAAACAAAATCATTTTTGTAATAATGATTTAAGTATGGACATTATGTATGGATCCTTTAATATGTACCATAATTTTAAAATAGTAATACATTCCTTACATTCAAAAAAAGAAAATTAAAAGTCAGTTTTTAAACTTTCAAAATAAAGTGCGGATAATTGAAATACTACACCTGTGCAAATGAATTGAGTCAGTGTGCGGTTTGGAATTTTTCTTTCTCAAATTACTTTAACTTTTGTTTAACAATTTTTGTCTAAATACAAGATACAAGAAAATGTAAGTTTGTGAGAAAGGAAGAAAAATAGCGTTTTTTCACTTTTACCATCGTCTGGACAGTATACACATTAGAAAAATCAACTGCTATTGATGTGGCATATTGCAATGATTTTTTTTAAATATAATGGAAAGTATTTTTTCTTGGCTTTCTTTTACAGGTAAATCATTAATTTTGATAAATTTTGATAATTCATCTAATTAATATGCACACACGTGTGCATGTATGCGTGAGGGAAAAACTACACTGGCGGAAAAAAAAATCCCAACACCAAGAAAGACTTTTGTTAGATAAACGAAATTTGGTAGGCGTGTTTATACAACTGAAAGATGACATCGATTGAAATTTCGTGTTCCGCGCATAAGTGTGGCGCAGCTGGCGTCACTCATAACATGCAAATAAGGCTTGTTTTAAAAGCGTGTTGGGAAGCTCGTGTCTATTATTTTTCCGTGAAATTTGACGAATTGTGTTCATGTTAGCCAGGAGTACCTTTAAGAAGACGAAGAAGCCATTATCAACAGCTCACCGAGTTTAAACGAGGTCGTACAAATTGGTTACGAGAAGGTGGATTTTCAGTTCGCGATATTGCAGAAAGACTTCGGTGGAAATGTTTCCACCATGCATGATTATTGGAAGCTATGGGCAAGGGATGATACTACCTCAAGAAGATCGAGTTCCGAGCTGCCACGTGGCACGACTGAGAAGGAAGATCGCCGAATCTTGCGTACGGCTGTGGCGCATCGTACTGCATCTGCGGCTGACATTCGAGCTGCAGTTGGTACCGTCGTGACCCAAGGAACGGTAAGAAACTGTTTACTTCAAGGACAGCTCCGAGCCAGGCAGCCTGTAGCCAGTATTCCATTGATTGCAAACCATTGCCTTTTCCGACGGCAGTGGTGCCACGACAGAGCTCACTGGAGGTCAGAGTGGAGATCTGTTGTAATTTTTGATGAAAACAGATTCTGAATTAGTGCCAGTGGTGGCTGTATATTGGTCAGAAGGAGGCCAGGGGACAGCCTGCATCCAAGCGGTCTACGGCCTAGACACACGGGACTCACACCTGAAGTTATGGTCTCTGGAGAAATTTCCTACGACAGCAGGGGCATTCTTGTAGTTATCCCAAACTCACTGACTGAAAATTTGTCGTCAGTCTGTTAATTTAACCAGTAGTACAGCCCTTCATGAGTAGCATTCAAGGGGGCGTTTTCCAACCGGATAACGCTCGCCCTCACATCGCTGCTGTAACGCAAAGTGCTCTACAGAGTGCTGACATGTTACCATGACCTGAAAAATCACCAGGTCTGTCTCCAATTGATAACGTATGGGATATCATGGGATGGCACCTCGAGCATCATCCACAGTCAGCAATGACGGTCCTAGTATTGACACAGCAAGTGCAACAAGCATGGAACTCCATACCACAAAGTGACATTCGGCACCTGTATGACATAATGCATGCACGCTTGCAGGCTTGCCTTCAAAATTCTGGAGGTTACACCCTCTATTAAATTAACATAATTTCACATTTGCACAGCATTTTCTTGAGCTTAAATTAGCCACTGATCTTGTACATTTAATCAATTAAACATGTTAACTAGACAATTGTATTACCCAAATTTCATTACTCTACGGCAATTTTTTCTTGGTGTTGGGACTTTTTTTTCCGCCAGTGTATATGTATAAATCATGATCTGCGTCTTATTGGTTCAGGAAATTTGCAAAAAAAACAGAATAAAAAAGAAATGAGAAAGAAACAAAAAAAAAAAAGAGAGAGTGGACAACTTTTCTCCTATGTCTCAAGAAATTCAACGGACGTTTCTCCTTTCACATGCTAAAATATAGCATGAATGAATAATAAAACGATCAACATTTAAAGCAATATCGCACGAAAGAGACCTAAAGCGCACGTATCAATATTCCCCAGTGATTAAAAGCGGCGACTCCACAACTCGGCTATATTTACTCAACATAACATGCATGAACTGCAAAGCTCTCAGCATTAAGTGCATCTAACCGATCAACGGTAAGCTTTTTATAACTCGCAGATACATTTATATATCACGGAGAAAGAAAGAAAGAAAAAAAAAAAGGTTCAACCTTTTTATTCCGTAGGTCTAAAACCTCTCTCTCTCGCAGAACCGTATGTTCCGTCCAGGGGAGTTCGGCCGGCACCCAATTTAATCGAGATGATGGGTTTGTGAGGCAGACTCCAACTTCCATTTGATGATGGAAATTCCCCAGAGGGGGTGGGGGGAGAGGGAGAGAGTCCCTTTCTTTTGCCTCCCCCCGCACCGGTGCCGACTTTCGGCCCGTCAAACACGCAACTGTAATGAATAGGACAGAGTTACTCTCTTCTATCTGTCCTGGTGGTGCTGGGAAGGCCTCGTCACGGAATGGGTTTTGTTTGGGTGTTAGCGCAGCCTGTTGGCGCGAAGGCTGACGTGGAGGGGTGGACAGACATTTTCTCTTTTTATCCGGGGATTAGACAAGAACATTGTTTCATTTCTACGCTGGGTAGCAGAGGTTTTTTTATTTCTCGGTATGCTTAAGCAAAAAATATAGATAAGAAACGAGTGGAAATACCAGGTCTTGTTTTTTGATTCAAACACTATTTTCTCACATTACGGATATTTCACTTTCCCTGCATTTCATTTATTTATATTTATTCATTGTGATGATGGGCAATAATTTTAAGGAGTAGATTTACAAGTGGGCCAATCAAAAATGTCTCTCCTTTTGATGAGTTTGATGAAAGTATGGAAAAGATGGCATTTTTAAATAGTCTTATTATTTAAGTCCTATTATTAAGTCTTATTCATAAAGACTTTTCAAAATACTTCTATGAATTTTCAGTTATTTTTATAACCACACATATGCACGGTGGTTGGACCATATATAGCTGAATAGCTTTTGAATGTAACGTTTTGAATAGAAACGTAAAACAAACGAGTTATTATATAATTTTAGAAAAAAGTTCTACTATATATATATAAAAAAATCATTAATTACGTTCAAAGAACAAAGCAAGAAAACGAATGTTATTATTTCTAACGCTATGACAGGAGACGGTCTTTCATTATAAGGTGATAATTTAGAGATTCTGCGAAGAAAAACAAAACCCCTTCTTTGTCAAAATGACAACGAAAAACAAAATCCAAGAGCTAAAACTGGCTTTAGAAGTTACGCAGTCATCGGCACCGCTGTCCGTCCATCCAGCTATCTCGCATGCTAATGACCTTTAAATGCCAAAATCCATAATGAGCTCAATTCTGGTTGCCAGAAACTTCAATTAAAATCCAAAAAGCGACAGTGAGAGTAAATAGCGCTGGAGGAAAAAAAATTGATTTAGCTTTCTTACTTTAGTTTTGTTTCATGAGCTGGTGTCTTATTAAGTTGGGAGAGTACTAGGAGAGCATTCATTCCAGAAGATGATTGCCTCCAGCGGTGATAAACGAGAGGAGGTGACATTAAAGAGAAGAATCTCGTGAAGGCAAAAATATGGCGCTTATTTGACAACGTGAAAAACGAAAGTGACTGAAGTAGTAAAAAGTGAAATTTAAGAAAATATAAAGATCGCTGAATCTGTTTTTGACAGATTAAGCGTTTTGCGATTAAGGATTGCTTTATGAAAAAGAAAAGTTTTTATCCTTTATTTGTAATTCAACTAAGCGTATTTAGTAAATTGATATTTGCTGGCATTGTCCTGCCTTTCATCATTTGCAATAGTAGTGCAAAATGAATAATGTTTGTAGGATTAGTACTATCGAAATGTTTGCGGTTCAGCCTTCATCAAGAGAATTACTGCCATAAAGCGTAAATTTTCACCCACCGTTAAACTATATTTAATCACGTCCCTTAAATTTTAGCTGTGTTACCTAATGGTATTGAGTAGTAGTTACCTAATGTTATTTAAAACGAGTTATAACCTAGGTTTAAAGTAATTTTGATCTTCCCTAAGCCTTCTATTTATACCAATATTTAATGTCATAAGCTATTTTATCTATCACTTTTTTGGCAATTGTTAAATTGAAAACAATTCATTACAGCGCATACCGATAGTAAATCGTATTACTATAAGATAATTTACCAGAGTACACGTTATCGTTATAAGTCAGCTAACTACCACCCATTTTACGTTAATTGCAATACAAAACATTTGTTAAATCTTTCATGTCACCGATAGTGCTTTTCAATGACAGTGGTGAAAAAAGTACCAAACTGTTTCACCATTTACATAGTCATCACATAAAACTGCAACGTTTAGAGTAGGGATGCACCGATTAATCGGCCATAATCGGCCACTTTGCCGATTATTAATAATCGGCAAAAGCGGGCCGATTAATTGGCTGAAAAATATTTTTCAAATATTATTCTTTAAAGTACTTTCACTAGGAAACTATGATGAATAATTTTATTAACAGTAATAATAATCCTCACAGTTGATATAAAGATTTTTTAAAATTAATTCTCCTACTTTGAATAAATATACATAGACAATGGCGCAACATTTTTCACGTGGCGATAGTTTTCTCCTTAGCACAGTGCTTTCAGATAACCTCTAATTTTCAAAGAATAAAAGTATTGAATTAAATTGCTACTATAATTACTAAAAATAAAAAATTAAAAGTATCCCTAAATTAGGGTGTTCACCACACACTCCCCCTCTCTCCTTTTTTTATAAATTTTTATTTCCAATTAACATAACTAACAATGTGTTAATAATATTACTGACACTAATATGAAAATTGGTTCTAAGAAATTTGATAAAATATTGAAATTATTCTGTGAAAACTAGGAGAATGGAAAAAAAAAATCTTCTCCCAGAAATAAATTACTTACTATTTCTAAGCTTGGAATTGTATAAGAGATATAAAACAGTGATGGTAAAATTGGTAGTAGAAAACAGTTGTCCTTATCATTAATCGGCTCAGCTGATTAATCGGCCGATTATCAACAGCCGATTAATCGGTAATCGGCCAATTTGCTTATCAGTGCATCCCTAGTTTAGAGGTCAACAAATATATTTTTAAGTGTAAGAACACAGAAGGGAATTTAAAACTTCAGTGGTTCTTCACAGAACATGAATCAAGAGTTTACGGAATAGTGGATTCCGAGGCTCTGAAATAAAGAAAATTATTCCTGACATCTCTATTCCAAAAGGAGAAAGCAAAAAAGGCAGAGGCGAGTTTTCCCTATTTCGTCTATGCACAAGAAAACTAAGAAACTGTCAGATGTTATCACTTTAAGAAGCATAATGCGTTTCGGGGAACTTTCTGTTCCAATTCTACTGACGAATTATAGAACAAAAGATATTAGGAGTAAGGCAGAAACAAAACTGTGAATTACGTAAGGATATTGAAAAAGTAATGTGTGAAAAGAAGAATGAAACTTCTGAACTCAAGACGTTTACAATTGGCCGTAAACGAAACAATGTACTACAGCATTAGGATTTTGTGGAAGTAATATGTTAGAAGAAAATGGCTGTTTCGGTGTTACGTTCAGTTGATAGAAATACATTGACAAACAATATGGGAATTTGCAGATGGAGTTATGTCTAAGCTTATAACAATAATAAACTCGTGCTGTTTGCAGTTCTGTGTTAAGTATTTTTAAACAAAAGAAAAGGGGCAAAAAGATATGGTTAAAAATGAGATATGCTGCGACGGCGACGGTTTGAAAATTTGTCATTTCAATACAACGGTTTTGCATTTTATTACTGAAAGCACACATTCAACTTTTGTCTGGTAAGTGTAAACGAATCGAAATTCCGCCATAGTACATAGGTTAGGATCAATTAATGCATTAAAAGCATTCTTATCAATTTTGTAAGTAGTTTATTTTTATGAACTTAATTTTCTGTTATCTTGGTAAATTGCGGGAACATATTGTTTTAAAAGTTACCTAAAATTACCTTTGCTCTTAAAACTTTACCTGTATGTTAATTTTGTCTGCTGTGCACCATTTTATATTACGCCTATGGCGAGATGTTTAAAAGACATCGTCTAATTGGCATCTTTTTTGGCGACCTAATTTTGAGGCCAAACTTGGCGAGAAATAACCAAAAGTGGAAAATTTTGGCGACGCTACAAATGTAAAGTAGAACGATAGTATTTCAAAACTAACAGATACACAGAATTTCACGGATGAACCCAATAACCTATAGAATGAAAATAATCTTGCAGATAAATCTTTTAAGGTAGTGCATAAAGAGTAGATGTATTAAGATATAGTTATCTGTGAGTAAAAGGGCATCTTTAGTTCTACTGCTACGAAGATTATGCTCTGTGATTTTGTAATAGCACTTCATCTTGTGGTTGTAAATACGCGTTTACCGTTGTGTTTGGGGGTGTTTTGTGATTTTTTCAACTACTATGGATATTATAACAATGGATAACGACTTTCTGGTGCATTGCTGTAAAAAATGCGCTTATTTCACAAGAGTGAGCAGAGTATTCATTGAAAGATTTCCTAATTTTGTGCCGGACTCGCAACAGAAACTTAAAATCGGATTTTCTTTGATTGCGACAGAGATAAAATTTTCATCGCAAGTGTTATGCTCATGGAATTCGGGCTAGTAAATTTGTTTCATTTGCTAGTCATCTTTTGATACTATTATTCTAGCTGGTTATTGTTCAATTTTTTGATTAATAGATTAAGATTTATGTGGGCATGCTTTGAGCCTTATAAACATTAGCAAACTCCCAGAAGACCATAATTTTTGGACTAAGATATTTGTTTCAAGATCTTCAAATTAATTTTGCTCAGAAATATTTACTTTATTCATGAAATTTCATGAGCACAATAATTAGTTGTGCAAGTAATTCTTCTTAAATGAAAAATGATATTCCTGCTAAAGTATGACGAAAGTGAAAAACGGACGTAAATAAAGCGCAAATTATCACGAAAATACAGCAAAATTGCGTGTTTTATTTGCTTCGGTTTTTCACTACCATCTAGTAACTGTTTTTTTTTTTTTGTACAAAACGTAAAACAGCGCTAAAATACCGACATTAGAAACAAAACAAATACCAATCAAAAGGAGGGAATGTTAGCAATCCATACAGTGGCTCCGCATCCGTCGTACCCAATATGTCCAGTTGCAATGGAGCGTGTTGGGGAAATAGGTAATGGTGTCTAGAGAATTATTTCGCGTGAGTATCGAGAGTTAGCAGGAAAAGTTGATTATCGACTTGTCCTAACGATTTGGACAGTCTTTTTCCATTTTCTATCCACTCCCTAAATATTTGACCAAGGGAAAATGGGTTTATTACAATTATAGAAAATGCTTGCTTGCTGGTCTACACTGGTTACACAAAAAAAAAAAAAAAAGATCAACTCTGTCTGTCTCTCTGAGTAATCTGTCGGAAGACATCATCATACAAAAACTGATATCGTAAATGGCTTGTATAATATAGCAAAGTGGGACAAAATAGGCTATTTATCTTAAACAAGCCTTCATCACTATTTTGAAGCAGAAAATCAAGTAGGAAGAAGTCCTTTTTACAGTCTGCAACGAAGACTAAACAATCCAAAAAACAGTCTGCACTGCAAAAAATGACTATTGTTTTTATAGTATTATACTGGCAGCCGAGGTTCCAATTTAAAACTAAAAACCACAATAATAAAATAAAAATAGCAATTTTACATTTCCTTACTGTAAAGTTAGCAATTTTAGTTTGTTGCCGTAAAATTTAACTGTATTATATTGTAAAATCAACAGTATAATACTAGAAGCAGAAGTTCCATTTTAAAACTGTAAAACGCATGGTAATGAACTGTTAAATTAGCAATTTTACAGTTTATTACTATAAAATTAGCTGTATTATACTGTAACAACAACATTCAATTTTTAGTGTGCTAGTAAACCTTAATTAGATTAGTCATAAAACTTATCATACATTAGTAGCAAGTAATGTTTATAAATAAAACAGTGAAATTCTTGTCTAGCGTAAGTTGCAAAAGTGGAAAAGCTATTTTTTTTTCGGAATAACGCGACTCAATTACAATACAATTTTAGAAACACATTAACAGTTGATGTGAGCCTCCTGTCCTTTTTGATGCCCGAATGAGAATCATTCGCTGAAATCAATCAAATCCCTAATCATCAACAAGACTATTAGCGTCCAATATAGATGTTGCTCTTCCTGAAAAGTGTGCCAAACAGCGCCGATGCGTGTCCACGGAGTAGGTGATTTCTGCGGGGGAACGATTTGCGTGAGTGTACACGGTTACCAACAATGGAGCTGCTCTAACGGGTCTGGACATGATTTTTGCGTTGCCATCGTCTTGCTCTACACTGAAAAGTTGATGAATATTTTTGCATACATTTGTAGAATGATTAAGAAAGAGATTCCGGATTTTATTTTCTGGTATGAAATGTTTTACATAAGACGGTCTCGCAACTGAGCTTTCGATCGTTTGCAGACTAATTTTAGCCTTTTCTTGGTTTCAATGAAATGAACCAAATTGAAGTGAAGTGAAGAATGAGATTTAAAAAAAATTTAATAATAATAAAAATTGATGGAAAGAAAAGACATAGTTGATTTTTGATGGAACATTCTGAGTTGATTTTGTTGCAGTTTGAGAAGTAAATAGTCGAAATGTTAATAGTTAATTCGAATATAATATTTTATAAAAAATGATTTCTCTTTTTGAATATTCTCCTCACAACAGCGATACAATTGCAAGCGCCCAGATGAAGCGGAAAGTTGGTAAAATTTTACTTTCATAAGATTATTTTAAAAAATCCGCTTACACAGAAGAAATAAGAGGAGTTTTATTTTACACGGAACATTCCAAGACAAGAGCTTCACTAATAATTGTAAAACGATATTTTTCAAAGTAATTTTGAAAAATGCCATGAGGATCATACTTTTTTTTACCGTAACAAGTAAATAATATCAATTAGTTTGATGACACAAATTGTGAAGCTAAAGACTTTCATGTATTGTAAGTCCTAAAGCCAGCATCCTCATTTCAAAAGGGGTCTAGTTAAATCGAAAAATAACATCTGAACAAGCCCATACATGGAAATACATTGATTTCTCAAAGACAGGGGCATTGATCAATTTCACCCAAATGACCAATAAAATAGCGGTTCTTCAAAATATTTAGCACTTGAACAACAGAAACACATCTAAACTGTAAAGTCTTCTCAATGAACTTAACGTGCAAGAAATAAGATCTTATGATTTTTGAGACTTAAGATGGTATACAATTAGGATACTGAAGCATTTTAAAAGACTAACGCTTGAAGAATGTAGATTGATCAAAAATTAGCTGCAAATGAATTGAGATGTATTTATGAATGAATATTTAATATTTGTGTTTTATTCTATGGGAGTGAAACAATGGCTGTGGTAAAGTACTCAGGGAAAAGATGTTTTAAAAATATAAAAAAAAGTCGTGAACTTTTGACAGTGCAACAGTGTCTGAGCAACATAAAAATCTATGAATTATGATGAAATGAATTGCAAACAAATTATCTATGAAAGTACAGGTATTCCGCGAATATTACTTTTAACATAAAATATATTTTATTGCGAAAATTGTTTTATTTATTCCACCGCCACTTGTGCATTTTTTGTTTTGTAATAAAACATTTTAACACTTTATTTTTAAAAACTTATGCATGGCATTTCTTAAAGCGTGCTTTAAGTTTGTGATGTATGTGCAATGTGCATGAGTATCTATCAAGTTTTCTATATCATTGGATTGTTCCGAGCAAAAGTAGTCCATTTACAGTGAACTCTCACGTATACGCAGCCTCATTTATGCGCCTTTTTCACTTATACGACGATTTTAAATGGTTCCAGCACATTCCATAGTGAAATAATGATAGTTTCACTCGTTTATGCGTCGCTCTAAACATAAATATTTCACTCATGCACCGAATTTTTCCTAAAATGTAAAAAAATTAATTTACTTTCTTTAAATATAAGCATTTTTCTTCACTTTCCTCTTTAATCTTTCGCCTTTATGCTTACGAAAGGCATTTTTTTCGCATGAACTAGAATTGGGAGAGAGACAATTATCTGTTATGCATCGTTTTAAAGGGAACAGTTTGTAATTAGGTATGCTACAATTTTTGTTTTCTCTTTATCATTGTAGTTAAGTTCCAGTAATTGCAGAAACGTAGTAATATGTCCCTTTTCTATAGAAACATTCTTATTCATTCTTTCATTAGAAACTCTGTTGCGTTTTAATCCTTTAAATAGGTTTGTTTACTTATGCGTCTCTCTCACTTATGCGCCTTTTTCTGTTGGTCTCTTAAGCCGGCGTATAAGTGAGAGTTCACTGTAATTAAGAGGAAAAAGCGAAAAGACATCACCAAATTTAGGAAAATACGTTTTTTTTTGAAAATTACTAAAGATTTTGTTTCTTACAATCTACGCTGATACAGTAGTAACAAAAAGGAAAAATTTCTCCTGCAAAATCTATTAAACGTTTGGGATCTACGATTTTTTACGCAGTATTGTGCATTTAATTTACGGTAGAATGTGAAAAGATCTTATAAAACGTAATCAAATTTTACTTATGACTTCCTATCATATAGTTTCATTAGGTATCAAACTTCGTCGAATATTTTTCCTTATAAAATTAAATTTCACACTACTTAAAGAAAGGATAATATTAAAGCATTAAGGTCACATTGTGGTTTTTTAATTTTTTAATTGCTACTTATTTAACAAGAGACAACTATATTCTACAAGTAAAAATTGTTTAAATAAAAACTATCCCTACGCATAAATAGAAGAAAATATTTTACAGTTTTATGAATATAAAAATAAGTAATTTTGGAAAACGCTTCAGATAATTTGTCGCTTTTGGCTTGTGAAAATTTAAGTTTTTTCGAACATATTTTTTTAGGTCCTAGTCATCTCTGTCGTAACGTTGCAGTTAGTTGTCATTTTTTTTTTTTTGATAAATAAATCCCTGGTACACAACATATAGGTGCTTTCTCTATTCCAGAGGCAAGTTTAAATGGAATTCGATTTGTTAAATATACATTCATTTAACTATAGCAGCTTTACGTACTACAGTTAAATTCATATCATCTAACACATAAATATACAAATATGATTTCATAAAGCAGAGCAGCGATATTGATTCTGCAACGTCAAACGGTATCTATTATTTACGTATTTGCCTTTTGTGTTAATGAGCTGCGGTGGAATTTTGGCTTCCTAATAGTAATTGAACTCGGTGTTTAGAACAAATAATTAAACAAAACAGGTAGTTTCTAATTCATCTAATTACGTTCTGCAGCTTCTCAAGCAGTCATTCGCATTTAAACAAATTGCACGAGCGTTCCCACTTGAATAATTATGAGTAACAATTTAACAAAATAATTGCTATTTACACATCACTTCAAATATGTATGCGAAAGAATTGAAATTTTATCATAATTATTTTAAGTAGTACTACAAAAATTTTCTCTTATTTGCAAAAAAAAAAGAAAAAAAGAAAAAAAAAGTTTTGACGAGGTAGAAAATTTTAAATAAATAAGTTTCGGGCACATGGACTAGCAATGATAAGGTTATTAGTACATTATTATTATTTTTAAATTCTATTAGAATAAAATAAGTTTCAACGTTTTCAATTCATTTACATAAATGAGACTTTTTTACGCGTATATTCATGTTTTATTTCCGGAATTAAAAATTGGCCTTTAATTGTGATGTACTCGATTTAATGCGATTCAAATATGAAGTTTATTTTATTTATTTATTTATTTTTCAAAAGAAGTTTTCTTTTATTTGAGAGATAATAATTTGGGTGTTTTGCTGGTGTGATCAAACACAATCACGTCTGCAACACGTACAACTCATTATTTTCCAGTACTTTTTTCATGTTAAGACTTTAAGATATGGTACATTATAGTTCCTTCCAAATACTCGAACGTATCGCAACTTAAAGCCAAAGTTTACACTTCCAGGAACAAAGTACAAATACGAGGACTGTTAGAAAAGCATTCGACCTAATTTTTTATTCGAAAACCAGATGAATATTAACCAAGAACTCTTACTTGAGCTAAATTTGAACTTTTCAGCACATGTGAATTTTTTCCAGACTTTTGAGAACAGCAGTCCCTAACAGAGTTTGAATGACGTAAAGTGTTGTGCCCTCGGCGGAGTTTTTTGATTTCAAGTAAAATGACAAAACGACTGCAGCTGAACAGCAACAAATTTCGACAGAAACTGGATGAAAGTAAAAATCATGTATAAAATACGGACGGCTTTTGGTGACGATTTCTCAGCACTTTATCTCAACATTTTTAATGGTAAAAAATGTTTCATTTCAAATTTAAAAACTACGACGAGGGAACTACACGTTACGTCAATCAAACTCTGTTTGCGAGCGACTGATCATATTGAAGAACGGGAAAAAATTCACACATGCACTGAAGGATTCAAAGTTGTATCAATCAAGTGCGCTTAATTGTTACAGATCTGGTTTTCACAAAAAATAAACAAATAAAATAATAATAATGATAATAAAATAAGGTCGATGCTTTTTAACACTCTTTATGTATGAGTAAAAATATCACGCCCTTGAAAATGGGTTATGAAAACTGCAAATTGGGAATAACGGAAAACTTTATGTTAATCACATTCTCAGTAACGTTTTTTACTGATACGTTCTTATCATTTTTGCAGCCACTATACGAAACATATGCAAAATAATCCGAACTATTTTGGTCCATCTCGCAATATCATGCAAATATGTTTCAGTAAATTGAATAACGTGATTTACCAGTCTCATTCACAAGCATAGCCGGTAATTCTTCAAAACAAGACCTTTACAATCTCAGCAATGACCGATGATCATAGCTTCTCAAACAATCGCATTCTTTTAGCCTTAATTGATGGTTTAGTTTCATTAAAACCACTCATAAATTTTTATGTCAATCGAACACGCCATTTGTTCTGTATCATTTCTTCCTTAAATACTCGCCAGATGAAGATAAGAACACCTATACATAAAAAAAAAATCGAAAAAGATTAGCTGAAATAATTCCGGAAACGTTCGAGAACGACGACTCTCGAATCGATTGTTCGAATCCTTTGTTCCCTATTCCTTTTGTGCTTCTGGTCGCCATTTTTTTTCTCTTTTTCCCCCCACAGCAATGAAGTGTCGAGTGACAGAAGAGGGAACCTTATTATTCAATATTCCATTGGATCTGCAACCACCCTTAAAGCCTTTCAAAATGAAACTAATGGGCTTTGGTGGGTGGCATTAGCAGAACCGTTCATTACCGAGGAGCCCAGAATACGAGCAGCCATTACTTTTCATTTACCTCGGCCCCGTCTGCCCAATAAGAATATACGATCCCGTGCCAATCGTCGCCAAATATGCTGTGTTGGCTACAAGATATCGCAAGATCAAGATCCGCGTAATTGTAATTTATATCTCTGCTCATATTATGCCGAGACTTCTCGAAATTTCTGGAGTAACCAAAACCAGGCAGTTAGCCTGCTCGAGACAAGGCTCATTTGTTGGGTTATTATATTTCTCGAGATGCACTAAAAATATATTTAGCATTTATCTTATAACCAGAACTACAGGTTGAATTCAAGATAATAAAATCACCATTATGTGTTTGGAGTCACTTGGAGCTCCTGAACGTTACTTATTCAATTGCCCGTTAACTAGCTCTTTCCACTGCACATATAATTCCAACCTTCCTTTATCCAGAAATATAGTTTATATTCTACTTCATTCAGCTACTCGCAGGAATCTCCATAAAATAATATTTTTATTCAGTACTCAAATAGAAGACTTCAAATTTCCCGCCTGAAAACTTATATAAAATATTAGTCAACCAACAAAGTTCATGCGGTTTTTATTTATTGTTTACTTCTCTGGATTATATTGAGTAAACAGAATGAAGTGGTGGGGGTATCTTTGTAGACAAATTAAAGCTTATTTAATGCAGTATTATTTAGAGTATTTGATTAGTTTGAATACTTTGAATTTAAGTGAAAAATCTGTAGTTGAGTATGGCCATGTCAAACGCAATAATTCGTGCTTGTTTACTTTATGAGTTCAAACTTGGTACCAAAGCTGCAGAAGCTTGTCGTAAGATATGCACTGCTTTTGGGGAAGGTACTGTAGCTGAACGGACGGGTCAGAAGTGGTTCAAGAAATTTACTTCGGAGGATGATAATCTGGAAGATGAACCTCGCTCCGGGAGACCATCAACGGTCAACAACGACGAGATCAAGCTGGCAATCGAGCAGGATTCAAGTCAGATATGTCAAGCACTTGCCTTAAGATTCAATGTGAGTGATGAAACTATTCGTAAACATTTGCACCAGCTTGGTTGGGAAACGATGGAAGCTAAGCAACTGGGTACCACATGAATTGAGTGAAACGAACACACACAGCAAGAATCACTCAAGAAACTCAGGCACGATTACAGTGTGAAGTTCTACCCCACCCTCCGTACTCACCAGACCTAGCCCCAAGTGACTATCACCTGTTTTTGGCAATGGACAACCATATGCGCAATCGGCGGATTCAAAATAGAGAGGATTTGGAAAACGAGGTGAAAAACTTTTTTAACTCTCAAAACCCAACTTTTTATAAAAACGGGATATATGGTCTTCTGTCTAGGTGGGAAAAGGTAATACTTGCTGATGGTGATTATTTTTCTGAATAAATTTTATTTAAACCCATTTTTTTATGTTTTATTTATTAACATTCAAAACCGCACGAACTTTGTTGGTTGCCTGGTATTATTGTCTGTTTCTGTACGTATCAATTTTTTTTCCAGCATTTTATGAGCTTTTCTGTGTAAGATAATGTCCAGTTTATGTACGTTTCACAGCGGGCGGTTAGTCGTTCGTTGGTTTTTCTTTTCCTCTCATTCACCACAACCAGTTAAGCCCTCATCAGGGTAGGTACGGTGCTGACTGGTGGGATTTAAATAAATAAATAAAATAAAAACCAAAACTACTATCTTATTTAAAAAAATAAATAAAAGTCACACTGATTGTCGGACTCACAAATTAACTTTACGGACCAGAACTCATATGAAATTTAATTGCATTTAAACTTTTCTAGATGACAGAAGAAATATGGAAAAAAAGATAATCAGGCCTAGTAGAATTTGATAGTTTTAAAAGCAGAATTAAGATGAAAAATTAAAAATCCTTTGAAAATCCTCTCTCGTATACTAAAATGAACTACAGGCATTTTACTTCTTAGCAAACGGAAACTGAGAACAGGGAAATATTTTAAACCATTAAGATTTCTTTCCTTGACACTCAACAATGTCATCGCTGCTACGACTCGCATGAATTAGATTGAATTTGAAATTTGCTGGAAATTTCAGTTTTATATAACTTTAAGCTCCAAACAAATTTTATCAAACACAGAAAAATTTGCGTTTTCTTTTGGTACTAATATTTTAAGTGTGTAAGTATATTTTTATCAACCAAGTCACAAAAACGCTATTTTCCAAAGTTTTTAATGAACGTCCTAAGTAGTTTAAGTCATACAAAAACGACATATGACTAAGAATACTCTCGATCAAGTTTTCTTTCGAACAGAAAAATAATTTTTAAAATCGATTCATCTGTTTAGGGGCTACCTTTTAAAAACTTCCTTGCTGCATCGGCGATAAGAAATCAGAAGTTATAATAAGTAAATAAATAAATTAAAAAATATATAAAAAAACCTAAGTATATACTTTTATTGTTGAAAAATAAAATAAGTAAAAAATTCAAAACCAACAACAAAAAACATTCTTGTAAACGAACACACGAAAAAAAAAATGCAATTATTTTCTCAAGCAGTAGGTTTTTTTTCCGGATGGACGGGAAGTGCACAAAATTTACACCCTTTTGTTGAATTTACTGGAAGAAAAGGCATCCAACGAGCTTTCATCATGAATGCTTACTTTTAATTTGTAATATTGAACAATATATTTCAGTTATGACAACAATTGATACGAAACAAAAATCAGTTTATTTACACTTTTGGAAAAATAATTTTGCTGTGTTCCATTCCCAAAAAATAGAACAATTAGTACCATAATTTCATTTAAAAATGAGAAAGAAAAATCTGACAGAAGTCCAATAAATATATATTTAACAAAAAGCGTATTTTGAACACATTACATTTTGCATTTAATGTCTCTTCAAGTGAAGATTTTGCATCAATACATAAAACTCAATGCAATAACTGAAAATAGCCTTTTAATATTTTTTGTACGCTAATATTATTAAAACTTCATATTAACGTTTTAAAAATTAACGCAATGCCTTTTTTAATGGAAGCATGAAAAAACATACAATTTCAAATGATAAGGCATTTATTATACTATATACGTTTTATAACTCTACTAAGCGAATTTCGTTTACAAAAAGAGCAAAAGATGAGAAATAGATTTGTAAAAATTACTCAAAAAAAAAAAAAAAGTAAAATGCAACCTTAATGAGAAAGCAAAAAAAAAAAAAAGGGAAAAACTCGTTTTATAGACCAACAGCACAAGCTATTTTCATTAGTTGTTATTCTTTTTTCCCCCAATTTGAGCAGCTAAAATGTTTATCGGTCAGTTTAATATAATAATGTTTTAAACTAAATGGAAATTCAGGGAGGAGTTTAAAGCAAAATATTATATTGATCCCTTAAACCGTAAACATGTTTTTCGTCAATTATTTTTCATTTTTAATTTGAAAGTTATTCCTTAATAGAAGCAAACAATAATGAGAGAGAGAGAGAAACTTTTGGAAAAATCAAAACTAATTGCGCTAAAAGTATACGTTTGGATAATTTCTATTTTCTAAAGTTGAGTTAAAAAAACAGGCGTTTCAGTATTACTTTCAACGTAGCATAAAAATTGAAGCAAATAAAATGCATCATTGACTTTTTAGCTAATTGTATAAGAAGAATAAAATTGGGAGTTTTCGTAAAATACATTGCTCTCGCTGAGTGCTTACGTATTTGCTCAGCATAGAATTAAACAAATTTTCTGCCTCCAAGCGAAATTATCACGCGATTCTTGGCACTAAATGTATAATATATTGCTTATATTTTAACACTCTTTTCATGTAGAATTGTTATCTTTTCTCAACAAAAGAATAAAAGATGTGAGAGCGACTAAAATTTATCGGTAAAACCTGTACCTATTGCATATATGGAATAGAAATAGTACGTTTGAGACTTTATGGCGAAAAATTATACTGCTTTGTTTAGAAGGTAGCAATATTAAAAGCTAAAGCAGCATTTTCATAGAAGGAATTATAGAAAAGTTAGCTTTTTGAATGGAACGGTATTTGTTTTATGTTCTGATGTTTTCATTAGAACATAAAAACCATTTTAAAAGAATGAGAAGTATTATGTTTCAAGAACCACGAATATTGATATGACAATGCTCTTTCTGTTACTGAGAAAAAAAGAAATAAAACATAAAATAAATCAAAAATGGGGTAATAGAGAAGGGGGGGGGGAGCTCAACAATGCTAGCATTTTAAAATATGTATCAAAGCGCATTGATGAAACCCTTTAGTTGATGTTTAGAGAAAAATGATATGGAAGTACAAAGACAATGAATCACTTTTTTGTGTAACTATCTTATGCTAATTTCGCACAGACTGCAAAAACGATAATACCTTTGTCGTAGAGTCTGGAGACGTCAGTTATGTTACATAATTTTCTTAGTCGATTCTGGAATCACAAGCGTTAATGAAAATTTTATGCAAATGAAAATTGGTTGGTTCTTTTGGTTGTCTTGGCGCAAGAGCTACGTTAACTTCTTCTAGCGCAGGTTTTAAGGGAACAAAACAATGAAGAGGAGCAAAGAACTGAGAGTGTGTTAGTATAAAATATATACAACTTCTAGAGTTTTGAAAAGTTTTGCCTGAATAACACATCTATTAAGTGCATTTCTTTAGACACGTTTCAAAAAAACATTTAAAATTTTCAATAAAAAATCAAAAGAATAAATTGAAAAATAATTTTGAGCAACAGAAAAACAAAACCGAGACGAGACGAAAACAAAGACCTAGAGACAAACACTAAATTACTAACAGAAAACTAATCAGCTGAAGGAAGGGGAACATTTGAGGAACATAAATTTAGAATCACCCTTGATTTTCCTTCGATTTACCACAAGGCTATTTGGCTTGGATCATTACTCCTTGCATCGCTGCAAATTTTTATCGCAATTCAATACTTAATTCACGTTTCGTTTTTATAAAGTCTATTTACAGATGCTATAATACAACTGCTAAATACCGTCAAAAATTACCGTTTTAAATTATCACATCATTTAGACTATTTCCAACATGATAGGAAACCACACTGCCATTACTACAAATCCAAACAGTGCACACAGCCAAATATGCCACCATTTTTGACACTCCGTTATTATGGAAAGTCACTTTTTGCACCCTTTCACTTTAATGCGGCTATCTTTGCTTTATCAGAAAGAACGACGCAAAAGAACAAATAATAATGAGCTGTAACAAAAACAGACTGAAAGCCATCGTTCGATTTTGTGATGAGTGAGAGAAACTATGTGGGGAAGAGACGGGGATACCCCCCCCCCCCGTCGAAGTCATCTTATCGCCGTGTATTCTTTCCGATCTTTGGAAGACCGTACCCATCCCAGATGCAAATCCAATATCTTGTTACGAGGCGCTGTTCTCTTTTCGCGTGGTGTGAAAGTGGTGCAGATATGGAGGACTTATGGAAGTTTTTATTTTTTCTTTTTTTTCTGATGAATTTCTTGTCGTTTTCTGGAGAGGGTGGTGGCAAAGAAAAGACTCACGGATGTGTTTAACACTTTGAAAGCTCCTATCTAACATCTCGGCAAATTAAATGAATGGTTGAGCTTTGGTCTTTTATATTATGAGGAAAGATTGAACGTGAAATCTTCATATAATAAAAGTGGGCGTTGAAAATAAAATAGTTTTATAAAAGTTCAAATTATCTTTTTTTTTACCTCTGCATTATTAATGACAAGAAATCTAGCCAATAATAGTGATAAAAAGTCAAAGTTGAAATGAACATCAGTTAAAAAAAATATTTAAAGGACAAAACATTTTAACACACAGAGGACAATATTTTCTCCAGCAATGTCTTGGGTTTTTTTTAATGGTCTTTATCCATAATAATTAATAAATACTGATCTAAACACCTGGACTAGTCGGCTACTGAGTAAATTTAAAACCTATATTAAACCTCGTTCTCAATATCATTTCTCTAATTCAGGCTCAGGCTGTAGCTTGTGGTAGTCATGTAAATGTCTAGACTAGTGGTCGACTTTCGTAAGGCGGCCCAAATAACGGCCCAATATAGTTCCGAATTTCGCAATAAGTTCAGTCGAGAATTATCATTTTAGAAATTTCAACCTAGAAAATGCACTGAAACTTTATTAGAAAAACAGTAAAAGATGATCAAATTTATTATCAAGCAGCAAATTAAACAGAATGTTCATGAAACTTCAAGTATGCATGTGCGTTTAGTTTTTGTTTCATTTGCATAATGTCTTATTTGGATTTCGAAATGAATAATGTTATTTTTCAAGAAAGTTTCGGTAGTTTCTTTTCAAACTTTTTTTAATACATAGTAATTCATTTAAGATATATTCAAATACATAGTGTAATATTACTGTATGCATAATTAAGTGGACTAGTATTATAGATTTGGAGCATGGTTCAAATTGGTTACCAGCAACGCCAAAGTGACCGCTTTTTTGGGGCTTATTGGTCACTGGCCATTATCAAATTTTTTAAGTCTCAAGCTTTATATTCATGTACGCCTGCACCTCTTTGTATGACACTTTAGAAAGCTAAATGCACGTGTTTTTATAGGCTTCATTATAGTCAGAAAAAATAAGGTCAAACGCGTTGTTACATAGTGATATTTGTCTGTTTAAACACCTTTTTTTTGTAGTGAAAACAAGTACTTTTTTGGATAAATAGTGGGTAACTTTAACCCATTTATGCCCAAGTTTTTTAAATATATTTTTTTAATTTTTATTTGCTTAAAACTCTCACTTGGAATGGTTTACATACATTTTAGGCTTGAAATAGTTCGCCGTTGCCATATTTATTAAGTTATTTAGCGTCCCGTTTATGGGATATTTTGCAGAAAGGTGAGCAAAATATGACCTTACTTAACTTTTGCAAAGTAACATTACAGAAGGCATCTGTGATCAATTATAAGCAAATCATTTTCAAATAGTTGAATTTTATGAAAAATGAGTTCGCAAAAAAAACTTACTTTCTGTGGCTACCCATGCTGGATCGTTGCTTGACTAATTTGTCTGAAAATAGTTATTAATAAATAAACTCTGATGCCCAAATAGTGGCTCTAACTGTTTTTTTCAAGAAGGACTATTTAACTTGTGAAAAACAGCTTTAGTAAAATGATATACCCATTACAGGTTTTTATATGCAGTAACTAACAAGCGTCTCGATTTTAGGCTACTGGGCATAAATTGGTTAATGATTACCTTTTAAGTATAGTATAATGCATGGAAAGATATTTTTAAACCGAACTTAAAATAGTGCAATGAATACAAACGTTAGAAACATGCTTGCTTGTATTGGAAAGTTTCAATGTGGCACAAAGAGGTTTATTATATATTCTGCCAATTTAGTTTAATTTAAAATTCAGATAATTTCTTTACTATAAATGGTCTATATTTTATTTCATGAAATTCTTAGCTTTTTATCATTATTTAAGAAATTTATTCATTTTCAACATTTATAGCTGCTTCACAGAAGCCAACAATAGATTTCTTTTAAACACCAATTTCACATTCATTTTAGAACCAACTCTCATTCCACACTCGTTAATTGAGATATTTTTATAAGCTCAATTTTATTAGCTTACAGTACTTAACCCATTTATGCCCAGTAGCCTAAAAACGGGACGCTTGTTAGTTACTGCATACAAAAACCTGTAATGGGTATATCATTTTACTAAAGCTGCTTATCACAAAACTTAAATAGTCCTTTTTCTTAAGAAAACCAGTTAGAGCCACCAGTTGGACATCAAAGTTTATTTATTGACAGCTATTTTCAGACAAATCAGTCAAACAACGATTTAGCATGGGTAGCCACAGAAAGTAAGCTTTTTTTTGCGAACTTATTTTTAATCAAATTAAACTATTTTAAAATTATTTGCTTAAAATTGATCACAGATGCTTCCTGTAAAGTTACTTTGCACAAGTAAAGTCAAGTACGGTGGTATTTTGCTCACATATCTGCAAAATATCCCATAAACAGGACGTTAAATAACTTAATAAATATGGCAACGGCGAACTATTTTAAGCCTAAAATGTATGTAAACCATTCCAAGTAAGAGTTTTAAGTAGATAAAAATTGGAAACAATTGTTAAAAAAACTTGGGCATAAATGGGATAATTTGCTACATTAACCGCTTTACTGATAGTGAAGTTTAATTAGTTTCGTAGTTAATAAACTTGAGAAATAGTGTAACGTATTCAGTGGTTATGGAATTTCAAGGTAACTAGAAATTAACCACAACATTCTTAATTCAATAAACAATTTAGCAAATTTAATAAATGCTGTTCATTATTAGTCGGAATAAATGGATTTGACATCTCACAACTGCATTACAAATACCCTACGTATCAAAGTATATTCTTATGTAGCAAAGTAATATTCAGTCGGAAAGAAGCTATACTGTGTGCTGAATTTTAGACGAAAGTTTCGGGAATTTTTACGTAGTAAAGAAGATAACAATGAAAAGGGTTTAATTTATCCGAAAGTTTATTGGGCTTAATTAAAGTTTTAAATCATTGCATACAATGAGAAAATGTTTGAAACTATGCGATCTACGTTAGCTGTTAGTTTCGAAATGCAACTTAAGTAGAGGGTTGAGTAATTTTCATATTAGCACTTTTCTATAGAAATTCTTAGCATTACGAAATGGATTTTATAAAGTAAAAATATAATGAATCGCTCAAAGAGCTTTTTTTTGTTCTTTATATAAAGAACGGTGAACTTTAACTCTTTTTAAGTAGGTGGTAAATATTCTTACCACCACGCCAGAACTTAAAACGCACAAAAGCTTTTTTACCAAATATAATGTTCCATTATGCGCTGCTCAATGTTTCTTGTTGTTCCATTATAAAAACTAAAATTATTTTTGGCAATTTACAGTGTATTTAGTTTTTTTATTGTTTACTTCATGCGTAATTAATATATTTTTATTTTGGAATAACTAATAACAAATAGTTTTACAAAAATGCATATTTACTTGTGAAATTATTTGTATTTTACATTTTTTCTATGGAATAAATCAGTAAAATGCCATTGCTTGTTTCGGGCGGTACTTGATAGGTTTCCACCCCTCCTAAAAACAATAGAAACAACAGCAAAATTGAAAAAATATTTTTTGGGTAATAAATGAGCTTAATTTTTTTAATTATACTGTTAAGTGCAAACTTCGGAAAAAATTAGCTTGTGTCCGTTAAGAGGTTAATTAAAACAAAATATTCCAAAAGTTCAAAAAAGAACGAAACTTACAAAAAAAAAAAAAAAAAAACTCACAGCTTTGATAATTGATACCTAATATCCCAAATCATCAGTAAGTGAAAAATAAAATACGCAACTTTTTTTCTGTAAGAAGAAAAGTATAATAGCATCAGTAAAATTAAAATAATAATTACATGCACGGGTTTCTGAGTAACAAGGAACCTTCTTTTGAAAAAAAAAACAGATTTATGAATGAAAGGAGCAATGCTAAAAACTTTTATTAAAATATAAAGAGACAGTAAGAGATTATTTTCATAATAAATTTAGTTTCTCAAGAAATATTTACTAGTTTATTAAAAAAAGAAAACAAACACCAGTGAAAGAGTGAAACAGTTCAAAGAAAAATGTACCTTCTCAAAGAAAAAGCCAACAAATAAATTAATAATTATTCTTTCTTTTTTACCTACTTCCCTTTAATAATAATAGTAAAAAAAAATACTTTTATACTAAATTTTAGTGACGTCAGTCCACCGTTAAATCTATTCAAATTTTTTGTTTGCCCCATCTCTAAGTAGCAATGTTATTTAGTAAAATCATTATCTGTTGAGAAATTAAAATCAAATTTCAAAATATATTCTTTCTTAGGTAAAAAAAAAAAAAAAACAGGAGGAGGAAACCAAAACAGGCAAAAAGTTGATTATCTGCTACCCAGGATTTATAGAAAATTAATAACAAACACAAAATTACACTCGCTTTCAGAGTTAAAATATTTTCAAATGCAAGATTTAAAATGGAAAGGACTTAACATATCGATAAAAAAACTAATTGTATTGGAATAATTAGAAAAAAGCTGATATATAATTGCATGTAAAACAACTAAAACGTTTTTTTTCCCACGAAAGAGATTTGAAAAATAACCTTGCGGAAATCGGTGGTAAAAGCGAATTTACACATATAAAGGAAAAAACTTACTTTTTTTTCAAGTAATGATAATTGTTAAATTGTGCTTCAATCGTGATAAAAAATAAAATGTATAGCTCAGAAAAGAATAATTTAAAATGTAAAGCTAATTGAGATTTTTTAAAAAAACTAGTTAAAAAACATTTTTTTTGACACAATAAAATAATTTTTAGATTTAGCACTTCACGTGATTAAAAAGTTTTACATGAGCGCAAGTAATTTCTGAAGCAAAACACTAATGTTTTATTTTTAAAAATGTTTTTAATATTTCAGTATACAGAAAACAAAAATTGCCTGAAAATACAAACTATACTGAAATATGCTTTAAAGTAATACAATAGGAAATAAAAGAAAAGTAAGCTTTTTTAAGCACAAAAACTACTTTCAAGTGCTTGTCACTGTAGTTAAACTGAGAGGTTCATAAGAGGAATAACACAATAGTTTGTAATTAAACAATAATTTAAATGAAAACTGTATTAAAATATATTTTAGAGCAATGAAAAATAAAATAAACGAAAAATGAATCCTTCAAAAATAAGAAAAATACTGCAAAATATGGATCTTTAAAAGCAAAAACAATTTAGTGATAACAGCTGAAGTACGAAATGAAAAGAAATTTGAAATTAAAAAGTTACTCCTTAATAACGAAAACATTTTTTTAGTATATTAATAATGACAAAAGAGAAGAAAATTCCGTTTTCTTAAGACACAATAGCTACTTTCAAATGTTTGTCACTGCAGACAAACTAGAAATTTAACAAGAGTGATAATATAATAGTTTGTATTTAAATAATAATTCAAATTGTATTTAAATACATTTTAGAGTAACATGGAAGGAAATAAAAAAATAAATCCTTCAAAAATAAGAATACTGCTGCAAAATATGGATCTTTAAAAGCAAAATCCATTTAATGATAACAGCTGAAGTACGAAATGAAAAGAAAATTGAAACTAAAAAGTTACTCCTTAATTACGTATTTTTTTTCTTAGTATATTAATAAGAACGCAGGATAAAAGAAAATTCAGTTTTCTTTTTCGAATGCGTGTCACTGCAGTCAAACTAAAAGCTTCACAAGAGGGATAATATAATAGTTTGCAATTAAACAATAATTTAACCACAAACTTTATTAAAATAGATTTTAGGGCGAAAATTAAAATTTGTAATTCGCAATGAAATAAAAAGAAAAATAAACCGTTCAAAAATAAGAATGATGCTACAAAATATGAATCTTTAAAATGCAAAAACAATTTTCTGTCGACAATTGAAATAAGAAATGAAAACGAAATTTAAACTAAAAAGTTACTCCTTCATTACGCGAAAAAGATTTTTTTTTAAAGTATATTAAAAATAATGCAAAAGAAAAACACAAAAGGTACTTTCAAATGCGTGTCACTGCAGTCAAACTAAAAGGTTCACAAGAGGGGGATTGATTGGGCGATTCACCCAATCAAAACAGCGCAACTAGCCAAAATGGCGTCTTGTATGTTGATTACTAAAGCCAGCTAATGACGGTATCATAATGACGCTGGAAAACAAGGGTTTTCTGATAACGACTAATTAGCATTGTGAAGTCTCGGAGAATTTTTTGCGTGTAGTTATCTGCTTTTAAGACCATTATTTTTAGCTAATAATGCCTTCCGAGCCAATAGACGGGAAAAAATTAAGCACCGAGGAAAAGAAGAGAAAAGAGGGGAGAGCTGATATCGGTGGTTTCACTGGGCGGTGCTTTTGCTAGAAATTCTTTTCAACATCTATGCGGTAATTTAGCATTCTATTTGGTAAGATATGGAAATTCAATAAAAAGTTAATACGTTGGAAGGAAATTTGAGCAACTTAAACAGGAGAGGGGTGTTTTGTCAGATAAATATCACAACAAATTGAGGAATGTATTTTTATTTACTTTTTAAGTGCTGGATAAAAGATTGAAAATCAGGAATACATATAAACAATCGATAAAACGACAAACGGTGTCTGAGCTTTATGGTATTTCTTGATTCGCGTAGTAAAAATTTTAACTTTGGGCGATTCTATTTTTACATATTTATCATTTTTTGCTCCAAACACCCCACAAAGGTTACAACTATGTTATATTCTTAAGAATTAAATAAATACTTTTGTGCTTGAAAAATAAAAGAATAATAAAATAAAACGTCGTATTAGTGCACCAATGAGCAAGAAATTTGCACACACGTGTTTCGGTATTATAAGCAACGCCTTTTTCAACCCAAAGAATCTGCTTCTGGGTGAAAGAGCTTTTATCAGCTGTCTTTTCATTCATAAGCTCATATTCTTTGAATGAAAAAAAAGGCGCTCTTTGTGACGCTGAAACACGTGTATACAACTTTTCTACTTATTTGAGCATCAATACGTTGTTTTATATTTTTTTATGTTTGATTTTTGCTTCACTGCATGAACTGCGTGAAAAAAGTGGACTCTATTTCTATAAAGTGCAGTTATTGAAATATCATTGAATTTTTTTTGGCTCAGTAACGGACCCAAATTTTGAGATACGTTTGTTATTGAGCAAAGCAAATATTTAAACATTGCTTACATAAATAATCAAAACTTAATTACATTACAGAAATCTACAGTTCATGCTTTTCTTAAAGTACATGCAACAAAACAAGAAACTAGCATATTCGGAAAGTTTGCAGTGTGCTGAACTGTGCAGAAATTGATACGTCTATTATTATTATTATTCTTATTATTTTTAAAGATAGTTTAAGCTGCCAATGTAAGTTAGCACGTTATGAGAAATTTGCGTAAGTTTAACAGCAGAAACATAGTTTTGTAAGATAAATGTTATAGGGTGAATATCAGGAAAAATGCCAATTTGTACATGGAAATTTTCAATTTTTAAAGATAATCAGAAAATAAAGTTATAGGGTATTTCAAATACACATTAGTAACAGTTAAAAAAAAATTAGGGACATGGTCAAGGTAAAACCTGAAAATTTCGTCATGAATTGTATGTGCGACGCAGTTTAATGTATGAAAAAAAAAAATTTTTTGGTTTTTGTTTGAAAGTGCTTGAGAAATTCATTTGTGACTTAAATTAGCACTTTTCCTGATATTCACCCTATAAGAAGTTTAGAAAAGATTATTTTATGTTTTTAATACTGAAAAAAAAAAGATTAGATAGTAACAACGAAACATGATTATACAAAATGGTATTGAAAAACGCGAAAAATACATATTCAAGGACTTGAGGGGGAGGGGAACCCTGGAATACAGAAATATCTCATTTGATGAAATAAAAATAATTAATTTGTTGTAAATCTCACGGCAGCTAATTTTGATATACAGGTTTAATTCCAGATAGTAACATGGTAGACAAGTAATTAAATGACAAGAATAATTTAAAAATTTATATAGGCAAGAAAAATTATTTATTAATCGCTTAAAAATTTAGTTAGACTGAAAGTTAAAGAATAAAATTTGAGACTTTCATTGTGGAAATTATAATATTAAAAGTAAAAGTTCTATGAAATGAGAATTAATATTCACACTTGATTTTTTAGCCAGTATTTTTATACAAAATTTATTATGTTGTAGCAAAATTTTACTACAATTATAAAAAGAACATGTAAAATAATACTAATTTCAATTTTTTTTACCCACGTAGAGTAGATTGTTATTTATTATTTTAACGTAGAGACTCTTGGTGTTATTGTTTTATATAAAATATCAGAGTTGTAAATTATATTATGTCAAAAAAATTAAGTAAGTAAATACATTATTATTTTTTTTATTATTCTATGAATGAATTGGATATAATTTTATGTTATTACTGCTCTTTATTAATATAACTTTACGTAGTTGATTATATTTTCATAAAGGAAGAAAACACAAGAATAAAACGGTCAAATTTTAGAAGTATTTTCGTGAAAATTTACAAATTCCGTGTAATAGACTGATTGTTATTACACAACTAACTGATTCTTTTAATAATATTTCAACTAGAATTACTACGGACTTTTTACTGTTACAGAAAGACAATTTTACTGTTTATGGACAAGATATCAATAATTTACAAAAATGTAGCGATGCACAATATCTTAGAGCATCATTTTTGAAAAATAAATTTGATCCTATAAAATTAACTTACAGCTAAATCAAAGTACAAAATGGTTATGTTGCAGTATCATAACTCTCCTGAAACCGACGAATTATAAAGTGGTGGTTGAGATAAAATAAGTATGAAGAAGTTTTGTAAGTTGATTAGCCTTCTAACTAAAATATTTTGTTGAAAAATTAATAAATCTATTATTTAGAGTACAATGTATCATATTACTTCCGGATATATCGTCGGCACCATGCTAAAATTACGAATGTGAAAATTGGCAATTTTCAGGAGAGCCAAAACACTGAACATAATTTTTTCCCACCTGACGCTTTTGGTTATTATATATTTTTTTTAATTTTTATAGATATCTTTAAGTGCAAAACTATCGTTTGAAGGCATCATTTTAATTTTAATTATTTGTAAAATTCGAACTTGAAAAACGAACTTGAAAAACGCGATTTTTCACATTCGTTATTTTAGCATGGTGCCGACGATATAGCCAGTATTCATAACATTACAACTGATGTTTTAACTGTAGTACAAATAAACTTTTACTATTTAATGAGAAAGTTTATATTAGGGCGGAATTGCCATCCACAATACTGAAGAGCGTCATTTTCAACGAGCGGATTTAGGAAATTAAAATTTCAAGTTTCAGCTGAATTAAGCTAAAAAAACTGCTTTTGAGTTATCGCAGCTATAACAAAGGTGGCGGAGTAATCTTTTTACAACATGCCACTTTACCAACATGGATCTAATAGTAAGTACATCTACACAAGTAATAAAAAAGTATCTTTGTTATTTAGAAAATAATTAACAGAGAGCTAAAATTAAACTGGTTAATTTGTTTATAGATAAGTAGAGATATAGCATATGATTTTTATTTCTTCTGAAGGCGTTCAGAGATCTCTTGAATATTTTAAAGGAATGAAATTCATTTTGGAGGACTAAAATATACGAAAACAGTGAAGCTCATAATAGTGATTAATCTCGTTAAAAAAATCTCTTTCTAAAGAGGCCGAAGAGATGTGAAATATATGCTGACAGCCAAGGCTACGAGTGTTTGACATTTTGTATCAAAAAAAGAAAAACAATAACCTAAAATTCAATAAAAATATTTTTTAATTAATTATTTTTCTTTTGTTCTATTTTTTGCGAGGCTACTTTATTTTATTAAATACAACATGTAACGCTGATTTAAATGAAAATCAGCTAGATTAAAATTTTGACGACTATTTCCCATTTTATACGTTTCAAATTTGCCAGTAGAGGCGTTGAAAATATCAATGTAACTAAGTAATCTTTAGGAGACAAAAATACTTTAAAAAATTCAATATGGATTAAAAAATTTCCGTTTTATTTATTTTATAAAACCATTTAAAATATTTACTTATACTAAATAATTTTAAATTCAGCCAAAATAAAAATTAAAAGAAAATAATATTAACGAAAATTTTATTATTAATGAAAGGAATCAAAAAAGATAAAAATAAGTTTCTTATAATGATAAAGAAAAAACACTAATGGTCAAAAAGCAAAAGTAGTAATCGAGTTCCGATGACACGTATATTATTGGTTTCATTAATTCCTAAGACTTAACGAAGAGGGATTGGTTAAACTTATATAAACCTTTGTTTCTTTTCTTTCAAAATTACTATGTATTTTGGAACAGAAAGAAAACGGCCAAACTGACGAACATGATCTATTGCATACCGTTGTTTTTCATGGGTAAACATTAATAACTTGAAGAACATTTTTCTGGCAAAAAAGTCGGGTCAGAGAGAGTAAAATATAGTTTTTAATTATTTAAAAGCGTTATTATTTAATCACTTTACAAGTACATATGGTAATGAAATGAGTGAATTATGTTTTTCAAATGTTTTGGACAAATAAACATTCAATAATAGTATGATTACGAATGTTGTGCTATCTGTCGGCATTTATCAAGCTTTATAAACCAATATACCTGCTGTTGAAAATATAAATCTTCTTTGAAACCCTCTTCAATACTTTCATGAGGCGCTTAGCTATAAAGCACACTACCCAATTCAATGATTTATCGGTTTATAGCTGAAATTTTGAGCGTAAAACTTGCGTGATTTAATATTTACCTACATACACAGCACGCACATCGTTTTACAAAATGCTTCAGTCAAAAGCAAGTTGCTTATTTTTTTGGAAAAATTATGAGCATCTAGTCTATGCTGTTAGAAATAGTTAGTTTTAAACGTAAATCTATAAATACTTTTTCTATTTTGTTGTACTTTTAGCTAATTGATACGTTGCATAAGATACAAAATTTGCCGCCAGAAGGAAAATGGAATGGTCCGCAAAATTTCCATATTCCCTTTTTTTTGCAGATTTACCATTTCTTGTACTTATCTTTACTGTACAAGCTACACTGTAAAATATGAATGTTGTTTTTACAGTACGATACAGCTAAATTTATAGTAATAAACTGTAAAAATTGCTAATTTTACGGCGATAAACTGTACAATTGCCAACTTTGAGGTAATAAACTCTAAAATTGCTAATTTTACAGTAATAAACTGTAAAACTGCTAATTTGACAGTTTATTACCGTGCATGTTACAGTTTTAAACTGGAACCGCTCCTACCATTATTATACTGCTGCTTTTACAGTAAAATAGAGCTAAATTTTACGGCAATAAACTCTAAAACTTCTTACTTTACAGTAAGAAACTGTAAAATCGATAAATTTTCAGTTTATTACTGAGCATTTCTCAGTTTTAAATTGCAACATCGGCTGCCAGAATTATACTATAAAAACAACAGTTCATTTTTTTCAGTGTAGCTTATTTAGTTTCTACTGAGAATAAAACAAAAAAAAAAAAAAAAAAAAAACTGAGGAATCACAGTATTTCCCTATTGTAATTATAGAAACCACATCGCGTTTTTTCAAATATCTCTAAAACTCATTTTGTTTTAGATTCTTGCCTTTACCTTTCGACGGCGAATTCAATGAGTGAAAGTTTTGCAGTTAACCTTCGGCTTGCAAGTATTGAGGTAGTGAATAATGTAAGGTTTGTGGAACAAATTTACAGAACAAGATAAAGCTGAAAAAAATAAGTAACAATATGTTTAAAGGTAGATTTTAGTTTAATTTGAGAACAAATAAAACTTGGTTCTAAGGTCCAAATAGTTTCCAATTTTACATAAATCCATTTTTTTGATCTTTCGACGGAAGTAACAAAAAAAAAATAGCTATCAATGAAACTTTTTTTTTATTAGACTAAACTTCAGAAGATTTTTTTTAAGTTGCAGCAAAATAAATTTAAGAGAACAGACAAATATAGAAATAAAAAAAAAAATCTAAATTATAACAAATGTTTTGCATTGTAAAAATCATATTCTTTAACAAAGAAATTTGAACAAAAGGTGAAATAGTTCTTCTTCTCTTTAAGTAAATTTTCAGTAGAGTAGCATGCTCTAAACATACCAATTTTTGAAAGCTGCTCTTGATTCTTAGAGTTGGCTTCATTTACTTCATTTACATTTTATTTATTTCATGGCTTCATTTACTAGAATCGGAGCCAGCAGTGTTGTTGCGTACTGCGCATGCTGTTTTACAGCTTTAGCACGGGATGCTTCGCATGTGCTCACTTCATCAATATTACAAAATAAATATTGATAAAAACTATGTTTTGTTGCTTGTAAAAAAAAATACTTTACAAGGCTTTATTTTAATGTTAGCGGCACCTTATGGGATTAAATTATGCATAAAATTTCAGGGTTTTCACTAAATGGCACAACTAGTATTTCCGTTAGACAATAAAGGAAATCCTTGCACTGATCTAGGCATGGATTAAGAGCTTCGCAAAAGCTTGTGACGAATGAATTAGGACTCTTTAGACAATTCCGAGCTTCCTTGAATTATCTAGGCATAGAATTGGAGCTTTGAATGAGTTCGAGATGGTATAATTAGGACTCTTTACAAAAGGATGTGCTTCCTTGATTTATCTAGGCATAAAATAATAGCTTTGAATGAGGTAAAGATGATATGATTGCGACTCTTATGATAATTCCGTGCTTCCTTAGACTTATCTAGGCATAAAATAAGAGTTTTAAATGTACTCGTATTCTTGACAGTGCAATTAGGACTCTTTTTAGAACCGTGTTTCCTTGAATTTAGCTGGACATAAAATAATTTAATTTTAATGTGTTGAGGATGGTATAGTAAGGAATCTTTAGACAATATCGTGCTTCCTTGGAATTTATAGGCATGAAATAACAGTTGGGAATGTTTTTGTGATGTTACGAATCCTTAAAACCCGTTCAAGAACACAATACTTTATTGGACTTATCTATGCATAAAATAGGAGATTTAAATTTTGCTTGTCACGGGGCAATGAAGAAATCCTTTAGATAATATAGTGCTTACTTGGATTTATCTAGGGTAAAAAATAAAGGTTTTTAATGCATTCCCGCAATGTTTTGTAAACAGTTGACTTACTAATCCTAAACCTGCGAATGTGCCAAAATTTGTGAACAAGAAAGATATATCTAACCCAAGGGTATAACATGGTATATCTACCAGAGCCCTATAGTCACTGGTAGATGTACCATGTCATAAATGTCAGAATTTTGAGGACGGCCTACGACTATAAAGACCCCAAAGGGATTCAAAATGCACGTTAGAAATATTTCTTATAGTTCTGCGATAGGCACCCCCCCCCCTAAGAAAAAAAAATTACCACAGCCATCGGTGCTGACACTTCTCCCTCTCGATTCCATGGTTTTAGATCTAACTATAAATCTTAGTATAATAATTTACATAAATGTAATTACTGTTACAACCCCAAGACTTCGCGTTTCCCCCTTCCTCTCTTTTCTTTTTCCGTTGGATTTTATCAGCGTCATGGTTTTGTAAAGTTTGTGAGGTCTTTCTTTCATGGCAGACATTTCTTCTTTCCAATCTGTAGTGGCATCAGTTCGTTTTTAGTTTTGCTGTATTATGTACACATGTTTTTTTTTTTTTTTTACCTTTATCTATACTCTGACAAATTGAATTTTATTCCCAGTTATTTGGTGCTATTCCATCAGTGCAGCAATGCATTTCTCTGAGCATTTCATGCGCTGAAATTTTGCGCTAACTTTAAAGTACTGAAGAAATTAAGTGTGTGTTTTTTTTTCTCAAACAATGTTTTCAACATCTTTCATTCCCTTTTTTTTTCTATTTTAAAACAAACTTATTTTCTAAAAATTCGCCATTATAGTAAAAAAAAACATTATTTTTAAGTAGAAAAACTTTGCGTTTTTTTAAATCCATTTCATGGCATACATTGATTTCGGTTTTTTTTTTGTAATAAGGAAATTTCCTACAAAACAATTTTTCTAGATAATGAAAAAATGTAAATATTTCCAAAATAACATTTTGAAAGTATGGTTTTCCTATTTTGTGGTCCAGTGATAAAATAAAAAGTTACAACTGGAATATTTATTCGCACCATTAGTATCCTAACAATAAGTAAATAAGAAAAAACGAATAAATATTCAAATTTGTAGCAGTGTTGAATTTATATGATTATGATAATCAGTTGCTTACTTTATAATGACAATTTAAATCATAAATAAGTTATTTTCTATTGTGTTCAGCTTTCTGAAAACATTCTTTAAAAAACGTGAATCACAGTTCAAAGCCAAGTCTTTCCATTTTTCTAAAACAACACAAAACAACATTTTTTCAAAAAAAAAAAAAAAAGAAGAAAAATAAACTTACCATCGGAGAGACCGACATCAAAAACCCCACAGACGATAAAGAAGATAACATTTAGATGATACACAGACATTCCGATAAAGAAGACAACCGGAACGAGACACAGAGATTACCTGAAAGTAAAAACAATTGAAAGATTCTCAAAGGATACACGTGCAGAAGAGGACGCAGGTTTTAATCCCAATAAAAAGTCTCCCCGCTGAGCAGTCTATTTGAGCCAGCAAATTTCGCTTTATCACAAAGACACTTTAATTCGTTGCTTCCTTCAGCTCTTTTGGGCAGTGAGGGGGGCGGAAAAATTCACTCCACTATGACGTACTACACATATAATACAAACGATTGGCTGGATTATCTTTAAGAAGCACCCACGTGGATGATGAGAGAACACACAAAAACAACACCGAAAGAGTTTAGCACAAAACAACCGTCGATTATTATTTTTTTTTTAATTTATCCGGGGAAAAAACTCCTTGAGGTATATGTATATATTTGTGGCATTAGCACCGAATTGTGTTTTTCTTTGGCGAGAGTAATCCTTTGAAGGGGGCCAGTGCTGTTTTTTTTCCCACGCCGTTAACCACCCACGAGCTCCGTTTCCGACGGCAGGACTACTGCGCGCCGTGGCCGCCGTAAAGAGCGTAAAGCGGGGGTCGGGCAGCTCTCCCGCGCACTCTGCGCTTGCTCGGCCGCGCAGAGATCGGCCCACCCCGATTATGAGAGCGACGCACACCGCTGCGAGTTGGCGATTTCTTATTTTCTTTCGGGTTCTCTGTCCACCGCATCTTTTGCTGTTTCTCTGACCTGCACGAAGCATGCATGAAAAAGGTGCACTATAACTCGGCAATGTTAACATTAACCGCTTTTCCCAATTTTTACGGCTCCATTTTTAATTTTCCCAAATCAAAACGTTTTTATTGAAAAAAAAGAGCACGCTTTTTTTCTATTATTTGGTAATTTTTTTCTTAATTGACATACTTTCTGATAATTTGGCCCACCCCGATTATGAGAGCGACGCACACCGCTGCGAGTTGGCGATTTCTTTTTTTCTTTCTGGTTCTCAGTCCACCGCATCTTTTGCTGTTCCTCTAACCTGCATTTCATTTCACACTCCAGGGTCCCCCGTACCTACCACAGCTTCGTAGTTTAACCGGGATAGGGCCCTGAAGAGCGCTCTGTTCTTAATTTTGAACCAGAACCTAGGGTCGAGCAAACCCTAGGCCCAGCACCCCCAGAGGTATCGTTTCACTTGGAGGACTTTGTGACCACGACGTTTTTAACGCCTCCCAGCCACCATTAATCAAGACGGTGGATCTTTGATCGACTGGGATCGAACCCGGGTCCCTCCGGACACGAGTCCGATGCCTTACCGATCGGGACACCACGGCCCCCTCTAACCTGCACGAAGCATGCAGGAGCACTATAAGTGCCCTGCTCCACATCAACAGAAAACGCTACCGAAACCGAAGGCAGAAACCGAAAATCCGGGTACTTTCCACAGGAACACCATTTAATCCGTTTTACGTTTCTGCTTTATTTTTCTGCTTTACGTCAATGTGGAGCAGGGCCCTAACTCTACAATGTTAACACTAACGGCTTATACTTTTTCCAGCTTTTACGCCTCCATTTTTAATTTTGCCGGATCAAAAACTCTTTATTGGTAGCTAAATTGAGTATGCAAGAAAAAAAAATATTCCTTTCTTTCTTCATTCACTAATTATTATTATTTTTTAATTGACGCACTTTCTGACAATTTTTTCTTACAATTTAGAATATTAGCCATGTTTAGAAATTATGCATTTTCTCCCCATTTCCAATTTTTTCTTTTATTTTTTGTCAATTTCTATGCCCTATAAGTGATTACTCTACGTTTCCAAAACTCCTCCTCCTCCTGCGTGAAATTTACACAATGTCTTCAGATATTACATCTGCATTATCACACTGCACTGTAACACTACCTGTCTAATCTTTTTCAGTCTTTTAGCTTCCATTTTCAATTTAGTCTCATAAAAAAAAATCTTTATTCGGTACTGAAAATAAGCACGCAAGAAGAATATAAAGACGTTTCTCTCTTTTTTCCTTTCTGTGCTTATTTAAATTGATAGGGTCCACATTTATTTTTTTTTTTGTTCCGCAACATTTTAGCCAGGTTTTGAAATATATATTTTTTTCCCCTTTGGAAACTTTTCCCACTTTGTCAATGTCTATACTCTATAGTTGATTACTCCATGATTCCAAAACTTGGTTTTGCATGAAGTTTAGAGAATGTTTACAGACAGTTCATTCAATCTGTGATCCTTCAAAAGGAGCACTAATAAGTTGGAACTCTCTTAAGGTTATACTTCAATACAGTGTAATTCTTTGTCAAAATAAGGACGCAAGAAAAATCTTATGACTTTTTTTTTTAAATTCTCGTATAAATTGGGAGTTTCTGGCAAATACTTCGCAAGATAGAATTTTACCCAGGTTATGAAATTATTACTTCTTTCAACCTTCTTGCAATGTCTTCTTCTCCTATTGGATTTTTGTACTATGTAGTTCATTACTGTATGTTTCCAAATCTTAAAGTTTTGCATAAATTTCAGACAACGTTTTTAGTTATTTATTTTACCATAATGTCCTTCAAAAAACCTCATTAATAGAAACTCCAACAAGGTTATACTTTAATAAGTTGTTTATTTTGGTAAACCAAGCGCGAAAAAAATATTACGGCTCGTTTTTTAAATACATGAGTCAATTTGTAGCATTGCTGACAAATTTTTCACAACATCAAATTTTAACCAGGTTTTAAAATTATTATTATCTCTCTCTCTCTCTTTTTTTTTCTCACTACTCCATGTTTTCGAAACCTATGGTTTTGCATACATTCCAGAAAATGTTTTCAATTATTTTATTTACACTAGTATCCCTCAATATGAGCATCAACAAATCATAAATATTTTAAAGTTATACTTTAATACGGTGAAAATCTTTAACTAACCAACCTTTTTTTTTGTTTAAGTTCCAAAAGTTTAGTTCATTATTTAATCACATCCAACATACCTCGCAAAAAACACGTATAAAAACATAAATGAAAAAAAAGGTGTTTATTTTCTGATAAATACATGTTTCTGCAAATTAAGGATTAAAGCCAGATTTTGGATTGAATCGTCTTTTATTCTCTGGAGCGTTTCTCCCTCCCCTTTATTTTTTTGTCATTTTTAATTTTTATGCCCTGGATTTATTTACTCTATGTTTCTGAAGACTGCTAAATTTTAGACTGTCTCTTAAGAATTTTTATTCACAGAAAAAAATCATGCAAAAAGAAATAAAAATGGAGCTCGTTAAATGACTACATGAACAAATCAACAACTCATTTTTCAGTTAGAAATGTGAACCTATGTAACACTTCTTAACCCATTAATGCCTAGCGTCCTTTTAAAAGGACGGTCCAAAAAAGGGTCTGAATTTCCCCAAAATGAACATTTCACCCAAATAATAGTGTTCAATGAGTACCTTGGTATTGTTTCATTTCGTTATTAACAGATTGCAGCACATAACCAATGTAAAGTGTGTTCTGTAGCAGTTTTAATATGATCTTTATCAAAAATGACATTGTTCACAATCTCACGAAAAAAGCTAAGTTTCCAAAGTGATTCCCAGCTTCCCAGTTTATGTTAATTGCTGATTTTATTTCTTCTTATAAAATGTCTTTTTAAATATTATATCGTAGGCAGAAAAAAATTTGAGTAAAACAATTATGCACCCTCTGGGGTCTATCGTAACTTTTGAGGGACGATTTTTCTTTCCTTAATAAAACAAGTATTTTTTACATAATATTTTTTTTATTATTTTTCCTGTCCATCAAACACCGTTTGTAACCAGTATACAAAATATCTTTGGAAAAAAAATGTCAGGCATTAATGGGTTAAAAGATATTATTTAAAAAATAACACTATTAAAAATAAAACTTTCGTCCATCGTAAGGTAAATAAAATAACTCAAAGTTATAATTTATTTAACTAAATATATTTGGCATGAAAAAATTGTGAAGTTCTTAAGAATGATTATATTTATGATTGCCTTCACTAACAGTTTAAAGTTAAATGATATTCCAAAAATATAAAGAAAGAACAAGTTTGTAAGATTTCCACTCCATAGGAAATTGTTCAACCATTGCCCTTCACAGCCACATTCAAAAAAAAAGGAAGGAAAATAAGCAAGGCATTTTTATATCTTGGGGGAAAACATATGATAATATTTTTACCGAGGAAAAATTTTCCGTTGTTTATATTTTTTGTCAGAAGTTAAATTTGTCAAACAATCGCCTCCCCCCCCCTCACTGGAGTAAAAAAAACGCGTTTTAAATAGTGGTACTAATCAGGGACGTCATTTCAACGTTTTCCAACGGGGGGGGGCAAAGGGTCCAAACACAATGCAATTTCATCAGAAAACCTAAAAAACCACGCCCACTTATATGTAAATACATTGATTTCTCAAAGTCGGGGGGGGGGGGGGGGCAATTGACCCCCCCCTGCCTCCCGCCCCCTAAATGACGGGCCTAATACTAATCCAGCTAACAATCCCATCTAACTAAAGACAAAGTTCTTAAATACACTAGGTGGCCAAAAGTATCCGGACACTTTCAAAAATTCACATTCTTACATATAGCTCGAGAAATAAGTGATCAATTGTTCTTTAACTTTAGTCATACAAAATATAGACTTCATCGAACATTTCCAAGTTGAAATTAAATTACCCTTGCATTTGGGGGACGACAAGAAGGGGGTTGAAAGAAAAACCGCTTTTTGACCATAACTCTTCGAAAATAGCTCGGAATAAGCTATCAATTTCAGTAATTAATAAGCATACTATGTATAATTACTGTACAAATTTTTATGAACGTACCACTCTTACTTCTGAAGATATGAAACATTTTTGAAAAAACGGCAATTTTATTTGAAGGGTTTTTGCTCATAACACGCAGAGTTTTTGATCAAACCTTATCACAACTTCAGGAAAGATGACAAAATACAAGAGAAAGAACATACTAAAGCGGTAAATAAAAATATTAAAAATTCAATGAGATATGAACGTTAAAAGGAAATATTTTTTCACGGCGCATGCGCGAACGACAGAAATTTATAACTACAAAAATATTGTAGCCTGATTTATACTGCATCTTATAAAAAAAGTTCCAGTTGAATATCATGAAAAATGAAAAAGATATCAGCGATCTAGTGAGCTGTATTGCATTCAGTCGCAGACAATACATAAATAGTGAGGGGTTGTCCACAAATAGTGTGGTGACAATCGATAATTTTTTTTCAATGTTAAATTGTATACAGTTTGAAAATTTATATTCGGCATAGAAGTCACATTTCGTCTGTTCGGCCAAAAAGACCTTATACGTACGTTTCCAAAAGTATCCGGACACCCTCTGAAACGTTGGTTTTGAAAGACGACGCAATAACCTTTAATTTAAAAATAGCTCTTTGTGGACAGACCCTCACTATTTATGTATTGCCTGCGAATGCATGAAATACAGCTCACTAGATCGCTGATATATTTTTCATTTTTCATGATATTCAACTGGAACTTTTTTTATAAGATGCAGTATAAATCAGGCTACAATATTTTTGTAGTTATAAATTTCTGTCGTTCGCGCATGCGCCGTGAAAAATTATTTCCTTTTAACGTTCATATCTCATCGAATTTTTAATATTTTTATTTACCGCTTTAGTATGTTCTTTCTCTTGTATTTTGTCATCTTTCCTGAAGTTGTGATAAGGTTTGATCAAAAACTCTGCGTGTTATGAGCAAAAACCCTTCAAATAAAATTGCCGTTTTTTCAAAAATGTTTCATATCTTCAGAAGTAAGAGTGGTACGTTCATAAAAATTTGTACAGTAATTATACATAGTATGCTAATTAATTACTGAAATTGATAGCTTATTCCGAGCTATTTTCGAAGAGTTATGGTCAAAAAGCGGTTTTTCTTTCAACCCCCTTCTTGTCGTCCCCCAAATGCAAGGGTAATTTAATTTCAACTTGGAAATGTTCGGTGAAGTCTATATTTTGTATGACTAAAGTTAAAGAACAATTGATCACTTATTTCTCGAGCTATATGTAAAAATGTGAATTTTTGAAAGTGTCCGGATACTTTTGGCCACCTTTGGCCTCTTGAAAAGAGAAAAAACAAAAAAATGAAAATGCTATGAAAAAACTAAAGTGCTACGTTATTTGAAAATAAAAAAAAAAATTGAGTTGGATAGCAAATTTTTGATTTCTTATTAACTTTCTAGAAACTATATTGCAGCTCATACTTAAAATCGTAAGCAGAAGTCGAGCAAGTGAGAGAGAATTCAATTCTCTCCGCCATTTTCATTTGTTTTAAACTGTCAGAAGCCTGTGTTCAACTGTAAAATCAGAGTCGCGTCTAAAATAGGCTGCAACTGTTTTTGTAGATCCTAATGATACACCTTTTGAAAATATTTTTTGAAAGCCAAAGAAATATCCAAAAAATAGCCGAATCAAAAAGCATTTTTGTGCACAATTTAAGACAAAAGTTATTTGCAATAACGTCTTTCGAAATAAATTACCCTTTTAGTTCAATAAGTTATAAATGCTTAAATTTTCTATCTAAATCAAGCACTATAATCTTGTTCATATTTACGTTAAATGTTATTTTCTCCGGCTTGTTCGAAGTAAGCCCAAATGTCCTTTCGCATTTTAAAATCTCACCATGTGCCATGTTGTTAAATGTTTTTGAACTGTTAGAACTAAACGATAAATCCTTTAATTCACAGAACGTAACACGTTAATCAAGTTACCTATGAGTTCTTTTAAACAGAAAAGGGATTTTGCGGAAGGGAAATTCTTTCCATGGTTATGAGGGTGGAGAAGGCAAAATTTTCAACGACAAACACACATTTTTCCATCCCAAGACTCTACTTTTTTTTTACTTTTCAAATTTGTTGTTTATTATTTAATCTACACCGCAGAGGTTCCAGTTTACAACTGTAAAATGCACAGTAATAAACTGTAAAACTACTAGTTTTACAGCTCCTTACTGTAAACTAGCAGCTTTAGTTTACCGCTGTAAAATTAGCAATTTTACAGTTCATTGCTGTAAAAACAACAATGTAATACTGGCAGCAAAGGTTCCAGGTTAAAACTGCAAAATAATAAACTGTGAAACTAGCAATTTTTATAGTTTATTAATGTAAACTAGCATTTTTAGTTTATTACTGTAAAATTAGCTGTATTATACTGTTAAAACAACATTTACTTTTTACAGTGAATTTTGTCGGATTTTTTTCATTTTAGAGATATTTTTGCGATACATTAGACTTTTTTTCATATCTCTATTCATTACCTTATATTTTTCAGGGAAAGAAGGTTATCAGAATCAAAACTTCGCTTTATAATTTAAGCATTAGGAGCTGAAGTTTAAGTTTACTACGTGATCTGTGGCATTTGTCTTTCACTTATCCAACCTGGTTTTAGTTTTCGACTTCAGCCATAACAGAATGCTCAGTTTTTCCCGCTCTGTACAGCAGTACGCCTTACGCTGTGAGGTAGGGAGTTATTGGAGAGAATTAGAGTGAAATAAAGAAGCATTAAATTATGAATTCAGAAATCCTTACTATTTCAAAATGTCATAGAATATTTAGTAACACTCAGCCAACATCATTCTAATATTTATTTCCGGTACATGAGTGAAAAAAGTGATTACAAGCAGAATATTGTTTAGTTTTTGATACTTTTTTCTTACTTTTATTTAATACATTAAAGTCTAATTTAAATAAATATCAAAACAGCAACTGTTGGGATATTTCCTGCAAGCAGTGATCAATTATTACAGAACAGCTTGCATGAATAAATCATTATTAGTATTACCATAGTGCATACTCGTAAAATTGTCAAACGCCAATTGTGATAAATTTTTCTTTTAAAACTGACTTCTTGAATAAAATATTATTTATCGCCATGTTTAGAAACTATTACGTTTAAATAATATCATATTTATACATTTATAGAATGATGCTCTTTTTTGTTTCTATCTCTACAATTTTTCGTTCAATAGTAGCATTAAATTGTCCTTTAGAATCATTTGTATCGAGAAATAATATCTGCATTTTAAATACCTAATTTCCAGCTTTTTGTCGTTTAAACAGTAAGGCTTTACAGCGTTTAAATTTGTAAAGTGATCAAAAAGAGAGGAAGAAGAGTAAAATATGATCCGGCCGTATTTCCGCGCATCTGGAACAAAAATAAGATTAGAAATATTTTATTTCGCACAAAATCAAAATTGTGACGATTCTCGCACAAAAGTCGTATTTGCATTTATTAACGAAATTGATTTATCGTCACCAGATGGCTCTTTGTAACTTATTTCGGCAAACTACAATATCTTACTTTCATTTAAGAACGGAAAATATTTTTTAAACAAATCTAAAAAAAGTGGCACCTGAATCAAGTACATTTAGGTGCAAAACTTTAAAAAGCTATGGTTCAGTATAAGTTCGACTTGTGAAATGTATTTTTTAACGTACTACGTTTTAGTTCGTTTTCCCTATGTGACACGCTGACGCTTGTGACACTGCCTGACTTTAGACATGTGGTTTATAAAGTAGTCCTAAGACGGTGACTTATCCTTTTGTTTAAGACCACTGTATTGCCAAATAAGCAATATGAGTTATTTTTAGAATTTCCATAAGTTACACCAAAGTATCCCATCTATAGAGCTTAGGCCTGCTAACAGCATGCAAAAAACGAGAAGCAATAAATAAACGTGCTCTTTATTAAGAAAGATAGTGATGACACAGGGAGATAAACTGTGAGAGGCTTTGCCCGTTATAAATAAGGAAATTGCTTATGTTAGCTGGATATAGCCATGAGACCTGCTTTTACCAGAAAATTTATGAGCAATGCCCTTGCCATGGCAATCTTTCTGAAGTTAAGAAAATATTGCCCTTTATGAACCGACGTAATTTATTGATGGTTAAGAGAGAAGTCGAAAAATAACACTTATACCTAAACGATTAAACATAATTTTGGTTTTACATGATTCAACTTTATCGGAGTAAGTATATTTACCCATTTATGCCCAAGTTTTTTTTTTAACATTTTTTTTTCAATTTTTATCTAATTAAAACTTTTACTTGGAACGGTTTACATACATTTTTGACTTAAAATAGTTCGTCGCAGCCATATTTATCAAGTCATTTAACGTCCTGCTTATGGGATATTTTGCAAATATGTGAGCAAAATACGACCTTACTAGACTTTGCTTTTGCAAAGTAACATTACAGAAGGCATCTGTGATCAATTTTAGGCAAATCATTTTAAAATAGTTTAATTTTATGAAAAATACGTTCGCAAAAAAAAAAAAAAAAAATACTCTCTGTGGCTACCCATGTTGGATCGTTGCTTGACTGATTTGTCTGAAAATAGCTGTCAATAAATAAACTCTGATGTCCAAATAGTGGCTTTAACTGGTTTTCTCAAGAAAAAGGACTATTTGACTAGTGAAAAACAGCTTTAGTAAAATTATATACCCATTACAGGTTTTTGTATGCATTAACTAACAAGCGTCCCGTTTTTAGGCTACTGGGCATAAATTTACTAGTAATTAAAAATTTAAAAAAAAAGAAAGAAAGAAAAGCAAATTTGACTAATACAAGTTTTTGTTATTCAATTTTAAAATTTTTCTGCTAATAACTTCAGTTTATGAATGTGAAATATTAAATTCCCTTTTTTCCCTATTTTCTGAAAAAAAGAAAATTTTTCATTATAGTGCATTCTTAAAGGAGTGAAATTCCTTTACTTATTGCTCTCAACTTTTCATTGTTTTTTCCTTCCATTCTTTAAAAAATTTCGCATAAAATTTCAAATTAGTGAAACAGAAGACTTAATTTCTGGTTCTAAAGCCTGAGACAAATTGAACAGCTGCCTTAAAATGGAATGAAAAAAAGAAAATTGAAACGACTTCACAAACTAAAGTATTTATTGCCAAGAAATATTGCTAAGATAACAAAGTGCTATGCGACATTATTCAAAGCCTGAAACATTGCAGATAGCTTAATACAACCCGAAAAAATTGCGTATTTATATAAAGCTGTTAAAACAGACAAAAGTGAAAACAAAGTTATTCTGCTACTCGTAGTTATTGCGGTGTACATAATTCATTTTTTTAGCATAATTTTTACCACGATGGAAAATAATCTATTTTTGGCACGTGTTAAAAAGTATTATATTTAAAATGCAAGGTTTTTTAAAAATTGTTATTTAGAAGCTTTTCTATACACATACAAATATGTAGTCAAATGTGTCCTCAAGTTGGAGCCATATCGCCAAGTTGGCTATAAAAACTGGCAACCAAAATCTTGGCGATATATCTCCAGTTGGTCTCCAATTTTTGACATTAGCTCAGTCTCTATTGAAATTAACGTGACTGTTCTTCAAAAGCTCGTAAAAACTTCTTTTAGAAAGATCAAAAGGAGAGGTTCACACTAAAACCACAAAAAGACTCTACATATGAAATTTTATGCTTCTGCTGCATGTCGTTGAATTATGCGATATACATATTATTCACATACAGACGTCGTCGTGGGGAAATCCCAGATTATCAATCGATGGTCTAAATAGGTACTTATGCAGTCGTTGTAGGTACAATGCAAGCGCAGACAAACTGAAAAAACTACTCAACGCTCATTCGGGGGTGAGTAAAAGGGAGAATTTGGTCAAAAATTGAGTAAAAACTGTTTCCTGACTACAATAGTTACTTTACTTTGCAAAAGAAAGTAAAAATTTTGCAGTATGAGAAAAAAAAAATGTAGCTAGGACATTTAAAGGATGATAAGTCCAGATATGAATAAATAAATATTTTTCACATGATGATATACTGGCAAAAGAAAAAATCTTCGATTTTAAAAATGCAAACAAAAGAAAAAAAAAGTTAATCCCTTTGAACATTGAAGTATAAAGTAAAGAAGAAAATACAAATAAGCTGTAATCGTTTTGATCTGGCCAATTTTTCGTCCTGAGCATTTCATAAGACAAACGCGCGCGAATTAAGACATCGTTATTTAATTGAAGTTCAAACATAGAATTGCCATCAATGGAGTTAAAATTTCTTTTCCGTCCCAAACGCGTTTTTGACGATAGCGCTACGTTTTTATTTTCTTAGATATATATTGTTACAAATCTTGTAAATAGTTGTTGTTTTTCCTGCCTTGCATCATTTTCACTAGTTTTGGTTTTATCTGGCGACATGTTGCAGAAGTATCTGAAGATATCAGTTTTATCATTTGTATACCGGCACATTTTGTAGTTTTTACAGTTCCCCTACATTTAATAAGCATGAAGACATTTTCGCGCTGAGTTTTAATACCGTGGGTTTTCCTTTTTTTACTAGAATTTTCTTGAATGGGTTATTTAAGTTTGTGAATGAGCAGAACACTTCGGATTTTGCTAGAACGTTGTAGAATTTTCCTTCCGAGTATAAATAGCTGTCCAATTGCCTTGAACACAGTTAGTTAGTTTTTCTCAGATTTGATTTCTGAGGGGCTCGTTTTATTCGCTCGGGCGAATATTTGTTTTGCTTTTGTAATTTCTTAATTACTGTTCACGTTAGATACGTGGTGCTAAATTACTGTTGAGAGTACAGTGTACTGTTTGCTACCTAATTGCTGGATGTTTAGCAATTGTTTCCTGCTCCTATTGTAAATAAGTGTACATACTTGTAAATAAATTTATAGTTACTTCCTCAAGATTGGAATGATTATTTAAGAAAGTTGAAGGAGCTATGGACTCGTTACAATATATTTTTTTGGCTTTCAACTTAATGAAAAGAGGGTAGTCAGTTAGCTAAAACTCCGGAGAGTGCGGAAAAAGGGAAAAGTGCATTAGGTCAAGGCTGTGGGTCTTTTTGATCTGATACATATTTACTTTCGGTCTCAAATGCATGGACAAGAAAAAAATATTACGCAGTTTATGAAAAAAAAAGACAGAGAGAGAGAGAGGGAGAGGACAAGTGAGAATGTGTGAGACGGAAAAGTATGTTTTAAGGTTACATTGATTATCATCTTTTCCACACATTCGCCATTCATCCTGAAGTTCAAAATAATATTATCGTTTCTAGGTGCAAAATAAAACACTCAAATTCTAGAAATCAAAGAAGAAAAATAATTATATGATCACACAGTACATTCTTTAATGGACTATTGTCCAAAATCAATCAACAAAGTTTTTTAAAAGCCAAGAAAGAACAGCACAAAAGACGCTTATTATCTTCTGCATAATCTCGCACATTTGTATTTTTATTCCCTATCCGACGAGCACTTTACTAATTCATTCATCAATTTTCCTTCCTAGGCCAGAATTCTGACATCTTGGCGAGAACTTCTTCGCCAAGGCATGAGCAAAGCAAAGCGTCCCAGCTGAGGGGTGTGGGCCATCTAGTCCAATCACGACGTGTACTTGTCGTCATGGTTACTCCAGCTTTTATGGGTGGATCCAAAGAGGACGAAACTGTAAAACATGCAACCTTGATGAAGGTGTAGCTGCATTGATCGTTCCCCGTGCCACATGCAGGCTTTTAATGAACTTTAATATGGGGCAGGGAATGGCTCAGTGTCTCCGCAATCGGTGATTTATGGACGGCCCCCGCTATGGGACGTTAATCGGCCGGCATCGCTTTTGTCTCTTAATTATGAGCAATGAGAAGGTGCAACAAATGCGGGACTCACTTTAGGAGGGTGACTACTACCGACGGAAGAAAAAAAAATGCTATCCGTTCGGTGAGATGATATATGGTGTGGTCATAAAGGTTGCGGAAAGTTGGGCAAAAATAATATCTAGTTTTTTTTTTTGTATATGCTGCTTCGTTCGACGCCCTTTCTGAATAAAGGAAAAAGTTATTTGGTGGTTATTTGGAAGGCAATAAGTTATTTGGTGAATGAAGGTTCAAAACTCATTCGGAGTGGATAATTTTGTTAAAATATTGTTAAATAGATGTCACAGTGATAGATATTATAGATATTTTTATATAATTTACAAAGTAATGCATAGGAGTGTTCGGGTGTAGTACTAGGTGATGTCCGGTAGTGAAAGGGATTGCTTTTTTAAAATTTACTTCATTGCTCAAGTACCTCTATAGAGCTCTATATTTCTCACCAGCTACCTACCTTTAGATGAAACTATGAGGCATTACTACCAATCCTTGGATAAAACTATAGGGCTAACACGCATTACTGCTCAGCACTACAGTACACTCTCTATTATCCGCGGAATTGGGTGTCATGGGTATGGAGGATAATCCAAAAAAAAAAAGCATAAAATAAGGGGTAAAGAAGATAAAAAATATTTTTTTGCATTCAATGTGTTTTTGGAAAAAAAAATTGCTTCCCACTTAAAACGTGATTTGTAAAAACAGTGACGATAGGTGCAGCATAAAAAATCATTTGTATTTGAGGTTCTCAAGCATATAAAACCTATAAACGAGTGGTACTTACGATAACTCCCAGGTCAAATAATTTAGTTGGATGAAGTACAACGCACTCTTGGGTAAGAAATGTTTAGAAAAACAAAATTTAAATTCGTGCTTTTTCAAAAAAAAAAAAAAAAATCTGTTAATAGAGTTTGTTTCTTTCCCGAGACAGTCGCGGATAATCCGCTGGCGAATAATCGAGTGTGTACTGCATATAAAGGAATCTACATCATACACCATGTCGGGTCACCTCAGTGAAAGGTACTGATCATCGCCACTAAACCAGTGGTCGGAAGTAGCGCGCTACAAGTAGCGAAACTACTGTAGTAGCTACATTTTTTAGTAGTTTGTAGTGTAGCGCACTACTTTTTAAAACAAGTAGAGTAGCGAGTAGCACGATACAAAAAAAAAATAAGTTTGTAGCGATTTCTGGAAACTACTTTTAAGTTAAAAAAATAAATAAATAAATTAAAAAAATTTTTAAAAAAGTAGAAAGAAGGAAAAAAACAAGCTTTTTCTTGTGGCGAATATTTGTAAAAATTTGTAAAAGGACAAATTTTAGCAAAAAAAAAAAAAGGAACAAAAAGGAAAAGTAACAAATAAATTCAAAGACAATTCCTATTTCTATTCCATATTCGAATGAGATAATTTTTCAATCTAAACCACTTTTCGAATTTTTTCGGTCGATCGTCAAACGGTGTATTCTTGTTATTTATTTATTTTTTAAAAAGTAGCGAAGTAGCAACTACATTTCAAAAGTAGTGTAGCTCGCTACATTTTAAAAAAAAGTAGTCGTAGCTGTAGTTAACTACATTTATGAGAAAGTAGTTGTAGTTGTAGTTCGCTACGAAAAATATGTAGTTTTCCCAACCACTGCACTAAACCAGTGTCGGGAGGGGATTGAGATCGGGAAATAACGAGTGGTGGAAAAAACATGGGTCTAATGGGCTATAGCGTGATCAGTAGCGTAGCAAGGGGGCCCAGCGCCCGTGGCGAACTTGAAAAATTGCGCCCCCCCCCCTTAGAGAACACTCTGATGGGAGGTCATTGTGAATTCCCAAAATGTTCTTACTCCAAAAATTTTGATTTATTTATTCGAAAAATTGCAAATAATGCTGCAACCTTTTTTTTTCTTTTTTCTTTCTTTTAGCATTTTTAATGATGCTCAGTGTTGTAACGATGCTCAGCTTCCCCCTCATGTTATTTGTGCATGATATGTCTGCTTGTTCTTATTATTGGGTAAAATGCAAGTTTTATTATTATTATTTTTTTTTTTTCAAGTCTTTTGTTCTATTTGAGAATTTTTGTCTTTTCAACAATTTTAGTTCTGGGGGTTCCTACCTTTCCCCATCATTTCACATAAATTCAAAAAACAAATAATTCTTGCAATTCGTTTTTGAACAGAGTATTTTTTCCTACACAACAGCTTTTATTTTAAATATAATTTGTTGTAACCAAATGATTTGTTGGACCTTTATGTTCCAAATTAATTTAGCAAATTTTGAAAATCAGTAGGGTGAAAGGCCCCCTACGCCTTAGCAGGGGTGCCCACAGGGGGGGATTATGGCGCAAGTTGCGCCATTAAAATTTTTGGGGGGAATTTTTTAAAACTAATTTATTTGCTTATTTAAATTATTTATCAACTTATTTTTTAATTTAAATTACTGATTTTTTTCAAATAAAAACGATTCACTAATTTATTTTTTCCATTTCAATTACTTCTTTAATTTGTTTATTATTATTTTTTATTTGTTTATTTATTTGTTGTGTGTTTGTGATTGGAATGTCTGGAAGGGAAAAAAAAGCGATTCTATTCTGCGCATAATTCGAGCTTTTAAAAAAGTAATAATATATAAACCATATAATAGTTAAAACTTTAATAAATAAATAAGTAACATTAAAAAATAAATAAGTAATATTAAAAAAATAAATAAATAATATTAAAAAAAGCAAATAAATAATATTTAAAAAAAATAAAAAAAAAGTAAAAAAAAATAAATAAAAAGCGCAAAGGGGTTGTGAAAAATTTTGGGGGGGGGGGGGGATTTGCGCCATTGAGCTTGGAGGGGATGGGCACCCCTGCGCCTTAGGGCCCCTAAGAAAACTGTTTAAGACTGCCAGTACCATCTGTCGGCCTCTCAGCGGTATAAGGAGTGGTACGTAAAAGCTTCAGCGTGATTCCAACCATATAAGAGTCATCATACTAAAATCATATACGCGGGACGTTTGAGTCCCGTCGGGGCATAAAGGGTTAAAACACTAGAAGTATGTATAAAATAAACATAATTTGTGCGTTTTAAATAAAAATCAAAGCATTGATATTATTTTAATTAGGAAATCAAAGATAATATAAAGAGAATAATTAATTTGAAATTGACTTAATAAATACGACTCCTTGCATACAGGCAAAAATAAAAGTTCGCTATTTTAGGCATCCGCTTATTTTTTATGAATAAATACTCATCATTTTAAGTATTTAAAATGTTCCAGAGACATCTGCCGTTTTTTAATACTAATATTATCTATGAGGAAATTTAGAAGAGGCAATTGTTCCCTCCCTGGCAGAAAGAAAGTACCAGATGTATTTTCTTGATTTTTTCTTTTTAATTTTAAATGCAGCGTATATAAACATGGGCCAACAATAGGGAAAGTATTGGCGAGTACCACAACGACGGTGCTCGAACTGAGAATGATAACAAAAAAAATTGATTAGCGCGTATATTTGTGTACCGTTTTAAAAAAAGTGGCTCGCCCCCATGAAGTAGCGTAGAGTGCACGCATCTTCCCTCAACATTCACGTAGCGTTTCCTTGTTCAGTAACAGTAATACATGAGAAACAATAGCTTTTTTTTTTGACAATAGAAAGAGCACAAAACGTATTGCCCTTGCGTGATTACAGATCGAGCTCAATTCCTCCCAATAATACTAAAACGGTAATGAGTAGAAAGAACAAAGTAGTACTATATAGTTTGGAAGCGAGAGCATTTCATTAAAGTATATAAAATAGAAATTTTCTAAAATACGAAATCGAAACCCACTAAAAAAATGTTTTATTTATCTTTTTTTAGAACCTTCTAACCTTCTATATGGAGCTATCGAGGTACTAACATCGTTTGAAAACGTTGTTCGTTCAAAATCGCCCCGCTGTACTTGTGTTACTCATTTCTAGAATCTGCATTTAATATAGGCTCTTAGTTCAAATTTTTTAAATCGCGAAATTTGAAGTAGTCGTTTTTTAGAAAACCCCCTCCCGTTTTTGAGAAGTACATATTATTTTCTCGCTAGTTTTTACCCCCAAAAACTCACCAACATCGGAATTATTTTCTGTCATCATAAAATTGCATTCTAAAAATCTGTATCCGAAATATTTTCAAAAAAAAAATGTCGCCGATTTTAAAAATCGTAGAAGGTTATTTCTGAAGTATAGTATGTAATTGATAAGTTGAAGTGTTATCGTGAAAAAAAAAAACAGCCTAAAAAAGCGGACAGAAAAGGTTTGTTTCTATCTCTTTTAAGTGGATTTGACCGGCCGATTTCAGATCAGCCTATTATACAGACTCTAGACCCCATATACCTAAATTCTGTAATGCCAGATTGATTTCAGCTAACATCAGTGACTCCAACAGAAATCTGCCAAAGCAAAGTTGCACATTTTGTATGGTTTGTTTTGTAGCGTAGGGGCGCAGTTTTGCTCAGGGAGTTTATCAAATTTTTATTTTTTAGTTTGTTTGGACGACAATTTTTTTTTCTCGGCCAAAATGCCGCCCCCCTGGCTGCTGCGCCCGTGGCAAGAGCCACTCCTGCCAACCCCTAGCTACGCCACTGAGCGTGATAGACAAAGTTCACTTTCAATACTTTCGTACTGAATAAATGAAAGCCAGGAAACTGTACCAGGCACCTCTATGATACTAAGCGCTACCTTCTATTTATAGCAGTGAGTGTAATGAGGATCTATGAGGTTGTAGCCTTTTTGCTTCAAGTTAAACAAATTGACCCTGCGCAATGTCAGACACAGAGTTTAAGCAATTGCCCTGTAACCTGAAATATACGAGTATAAGGGCCCTGCTCCACATTGATGTGAAGCAGAAAAATAAAGCAGAAACGTAAAATGGATTATACAGGGTGTCCACTCCTATCGTGGACCAATAGCTAATTTCTTAACCGTTAGAGATAAGCATATAGTTCATTTAGGAAAAAATCTCTAAATTACGAAAGCAATTTTGGGTCCATTCAATGTTTTTCAAAAAATCAAATTTTGAAAGAGTTACGAAACTTAGATTTTTATAAAGCCCCCCAGTCCTATCAATCATATTGAGTAAAACATTCTTGACACTGTAACGTTTAAAACGAAAAAAAAATCACTCTTCTACCACAAAAATTGACCGAGTTATGATGTTTTGAAAAGTCAAGATTTTGAAGGATTTCGCATACGGTCCCTTAAGCGATCTCTCGATGACGTCATGAAATAATGCAAAATCTTGATTTTTCAAAACGTCATAACTCGGTCAATTTTTGTGATAGAACAGTGATTTTTTTTTAGTTTTAAACGTTACAGTGTCAAGAATGTTTTACTAAATATGATTGATAGGACTGGGGGGCTGTATAGAAATCTAAATTTCGTAACTCTTTCAAAATTTGATTTTTTGAAAAACATTGAATGGACCCAAAATTGCTTTCGTAATTTAGAGATTTTTTCCTAAATGAACTATATGCTTATCTCTAACGGTTAAGAAATTAGCTATTGGTCCACGATAGGAGTGGACACCCTGTATAGTAGTTCCTATGGAAAGTACCCGGATTTTCGGTTTCTGCCTTCGTTTTCAGTCACGTTTTACGCTGATGTGGAGCAGGGCCCTAAATCAAAAATATATATCATGTGTTACCGCGTTGTATTTAATTCCGAATTCTATTCAATGCTGCCTTTCTTACCAGGTATTCCAAAGAATGGCAGCGTCTCATTTTTGGTCAAAATAAATACCTTGCAGTGCTTGTTTAAGATTCTACATTATGCCGTATGTCATACCTTGGCGGTAACGAAGATTGTACACCTACTTCAACCTATCTCCCTCCTAGGCGATTTTTCTGTCCTTTTGGCAACACTGTTAAAACTACAGGTTGCACATTGCACAAGGCACCTTTCAGGTTGAAACGTTGTAGCATCAGCGGCACCCTCTGATATGGGTGCCACTTGACTCTCTATGGCACCTTTGAAGGTGCCATTTGGATCCATGTGGCACCCTATGGGTGTCTTATGGCACCCTAAGGGGCCAAAGGGCACCTTCAAGGGTACCGCTGGTGCTACATCGTTTTACAATTAAAGGTGTCTTGTGCAATCTGTAGTGTTAACATGTGAACGCTACAACTTTCTACTTTCGATTTTAAAGGTATTTCTGACGATATAATTTCGACATACTATTTCGATTGAAATGGGTTTTGTAACGTTTTATTCCTAAAGACGGGAATTTAAAGAAGATGAGTTTCAAATAGTAACCTTGCAAAACGTTTCTTTTCCTTTCCCGACGTTTCATAGAGTAGTTTGGTTCCTAACGCATGTGACGAAAGGAGAGTTCAATATGCTAAACGAAAAGTCGTATCTGCACCTGAGTTATTAGTGAGAAATGGCCGTTTAAAGTTTTGAGCCTCCTATCATTTGATCAATTTGGCAACTTTTCAGATTTTTTTAAAAAACATTTCCCATTGGTGAATGAACATAAAATTCTATTTTAGTGAAACAAATGACAGCGAACCACATTGTGACCATAACTCAATTTTTATAAAATAAGCAGATACCACTTTTGAACTTAGCACGGCAGTATAGTGAAAGGCTGTGTGATATTTCAATTGAAAAAAAGACACGAATAAATCTTTATATTTTACTCTCAAATATCTGGAAAATACAAATAAATGAAAATGATTACGTTGTTGGTCGAAAGAAAGTAAAATACAGCTTAAAGAAATGTTATTATACTTAACCTTTCTCGCACTAAGGATAGTTTGCGAAGTAAATTAGTATTAAAGTACAATTTTGTTAATGGAATTTATAATGTTATTAAAAATTGTAGCATTTGGTTCATAACATTCATAACATCTTGATTGATATTAACGAAAGAAGAAAGAAACCTTTTCCGGTTCTGCAACATCAATTTCGAAAGGTTAGAATGAAAAAAGACCACCACAACCAAGAGAATGACCATGGCTAATAGGTAAACGAAAACAATATTTTTTAGTTTTCTATCTTGTATTGTAGAAAGTTAAGTTATCGCTGCCGATTCATCTACGAAAAAGGATTCAAAACCTTATTTTCAAAAACGAATTACGAGCAGTTCATTCACTGGTCGGTATTACTCCATACAAAAACTTATCTTCGAGAGAAATTTACTAAATACGTACTTTTACGTGATCAGCGTTAAGTGGCAGACCACAAAAATATTTAAACGTACGTTTCTTGCATGCAATGTGTAAAGATTGAACATTTATTATGCATGGTTCTTGAAAGCAACCTTTAATTTATTAACGCTTAGTTCGCTAGGTTGTATGATTATCCAGCAATTAAGAAATTACTGAGTTAAGTTTTGCTTAAGTAAAATGATTTAACTCTCAGCATTATCTGATTTACTATTATCCAATTCGAGAAAATATCCTGCTGTCATTAATAAAAATAATCCCAGGAATGACATCTAATCTACATGCATGCCACGTAACTCAAAGATTGAAGTAATAAATGCAGAAACACTTCAAATATTAGTCGGGCGTTGTCCGTATTAAAATGTTATAAATGTACCTTTTCCGTACAAGGAGCGCGCGCTGAATAAAAAAATGATGAATTTCACCTATTATAGAAAGTGTAGGTCAAAACATCAATCTCTCTCTCCACGTTGTTGCTATCATGAAGACTAGCCCGAGGAAACCACAGCAGGAAGCAAAGTGCATGTAATTACAGGAGTGATTTTGTTTTTCTAGAAGAATATTTCCAGAAAAAAATTCTGGTTATTGAATTAATAATTAGGACCATGTGTTTTTTAGTGAAAAAAAAAATGCACAAAAAATGAAATTCATTAAACATACAGGGTGTCCGAAAAGTATTTCCCTGATTGCATAAATTGATAACCAAGATTAGAAGTAAGATACAAGGGAGGTTCCGGGTTCGAGCTCCGACTCGAGGAAGGGTGTACTTCCTCTCTCCTGTTCGTGATCTTTCTTTGTGGAAATGTATGTTTTTGCCGTGAACATCGCGGAGACAGGTTTACAACCATGCTTAAAATGAATGAGCTCTTGAGGGCAATATTCTACAATCATGCTTGAAATGAATGAACTCTTGAGGACAATAGTCTACAATCATGCTTAAAATGAATGAACTCTAGAGGACAATAGTCTACAATCATGCTTGAAATGAATGAACTCTTGAGGACAATGGTCTACAATCAAACTTGAAAGGAATGTCATCCCAGAGACAACACATACAAACATACAAACATACTTGCAATGAAAGACATCTAGGAGACAGCAAAAGACTACATTGGCACTGAAAAATGAATGACTTATCGGAGACTTCATTCAGCATCGGCAATTGAAAGTGCCTACAGTAAAATTTTGAAATTAATGATATTTAGGAGATATTAGTCTACACAACAGTGGTTCCAAACCTGGGGGCCACAGTTCTTCAGGGGTGGCCGAGAGCGAAAGAGTTTTTAAAAGATAACACAATAATAACAGAAAACGAGCGAATATCGAAATTGAATACATATACGGAAACGGATTGTTAAGACTAGTGATAGGGAATCACAATTTGAAAACGAAACAAAGTTCAGAAGTTTCTTCCTGACACCTCGGTTGAACCTTAAGCAAGTATTTCGTTACGCATTGCCAATACTGTGATTTAATTTCTTTTTTTTTTCCTTTTGATTTTAAAATGTCAGTTTTTTTTTATTGATTCCCAAAAATTGCTATACGATAAAAAAAATCGTGCAAAATTAACTTCTGTTTTTCAAAAGTTCGTCGGTGATTTTAATTAAGCATTTACCCTGAAATGTCAATCTTTTTTTCTCGAAAAAGGAGGGAGGGGGGGGGGGCATAAAAAAGGAATGATAAATAAAATGAAGAATTTGTATTTGGGGGGGGGAGGTTATTAGTGATTGAGTAAAATTACTATATTTCTTACATTTTACTTCAAATTAAAATATTGTATTTATAGGTTCAATAATAGGTTATCTCTGACAGCAATCCAATAGAGCATATCTGGGATGCAATGGAAAGCGACGACTAAATAATGTCAACCCAATTTTCTTGAATTGTGAAAAGTCGTTCAGGAATGATGGAAATGCCCTGCTTGCCATGGCTTCCAGTGTCTTTCCTGTCAACTTCATGTAAATACAAATACAAGAGTCATCAAGTTGAAAAGGGAATTCATTTTACACCTATACATGTATGTGGAGCTCAAAGTGCTGATTAGAAAAATAAAAAAAAGGTAAAGACCCTCATGACTCAGATTTACCAATACATGAGAAATAAATCAAAATTCACGAAAAAGTCTACAGTACGAAGCGACGTGCTATTTCTGATCGAGTAGCAAAATTATACGTTCTTTTGTTCTTTTAATGGCCTCATAAATAACGAGCTTCACAGAAATATCCAATTGAAAGGACTCATAGTCGCGACTACAATGTTAAAACCCTTCACAACAAGTCATAATTACATGAAGGAGACAAAAGTTTCTCACTTGAATGCGTGGTATAATCATACTGCACAAACGGATAAAAGCCTGAGCGGTTAAATTAAGCCCTAGAGTTTTAGCTTGCGCAGAGAGCTTTTATTCAATTTCATTTGGACGGTAAAATAGTTTCAGCTGATAAACTATTTAACAATGCATCATTAGAGAGTATATTAATCTGAACTGCTCTATCATATTACATGAGCTCGTTCCGATGAACTGGCGGCGTGCGTCAAGTGAAAATTGGATTTTGTGATCGAAATCTCAACTGAGGCCAACAGTCGCCAAAATGAGAGCAACTATTCATTTTATTGTCAGTTTCAGTCAAATGGAAACTTTCCTATTGGGAATTAAATAGATTTCTAAAGCAATGTGCAGAACATTTGCCTAAATTATCTTTTTGAACAATTGTTTTTTGCAGTGGCAACTGAATAGTAAACAGAAGCTCTATTAAAAAAAAATTCAAAGCCCTCATTACTTAATACAATGAGAGACAAAGTTTCACTTTGCTTGGAACTTAACGGGTAAAAAACTAGGGTGATTTTTTTTTTTTTTTGCTGTTAAAAAAAGAACTACTCTCACTTTTTAAACTCTTAAAGTACTTATTAGTTATTTATTATCCTTTTTAGTTAGGGTTCTTCGGGTTTCTAAGGAACAGAAGGAGGTTATTGTTTCCCATTTTACTCTTTTTTGCAGTATTTTACATTTATTGTGTGAGTGTGCAAGCGTTTTCTTTCTTTTCCTTTTTTGTTTATCTATTAATTTTCTTCATTACCTTTATTTAATACTTCTTCGCATTACATAATTATTTCAATGATCAACGTTTCTTTTGTTTCAATTTGAAAATTAAAAGTTGCAGTGAAAAGGTGCGTTTTAAAGTTTTTAATTGCTTCAAAAATAAAATTGTACTATATATTTTTTGAACTTTAGCAGGTTAATCGCTTTTCTTTGCAGCACTAGTAAACGTTTTACATTTAACAAGTTCGTTAAAAAAAGAAAAAAAAAAAAAACGTTACTTACGTAAAGTACAATTAGGAAAAATCTATCTTAACTAGTATTAAGAGAACTGGTTTGCAAATAATTACCATCTATAAAAAATTATGGTTTTAATATTGTTATTTTTGTCGATTATTTAGCAGTTTCAACCTTTTTAATATGCTTTTATTAGTTTCACATGTGGGTTTGTTTGTGCGTTTGCTTGTATATGTATCTGCAACTCTGAATAAAAGATAGAATTCATTTTCGTTACAGATATAAAAGTAATATATTTAATACTATTATTAATACTAAAAGCTAAACTATATTACAGGTTGATGTATTATAAGTGCATCTAAAAACGCATTTTTTAGTTCTTTTGAACTAATTTAAAGATTATTTTCTTTTCTTGTTCTCTTTCTTTCTTTCTTTTATTTTTTTGTGTCTGTATTTTCTAAACATTAAATTTTTTTTTGTGAATAAGTGTAATTCAAAAGCAAACTATTTTACCTGTTCAATAAACTATTCGACTTCCTTAATCAATACATTTAATACGAATTTGACAAGAAACCGTTCACAGAAAATAAAATATTATATAAAAAACTTAAGATTGTAGACCCTTTAAAAAAAAGATATCCACAATCTTGATTTATTTAAAGAAACATGACTGTGTGTTGAGAAGAGCAAAACCTTATGTGAGATCGTATGTTATAGATTAGGGTTCCAATTTTGAAAGATAATACAATGCTATTAGCCTTCATATTACATAGAATGGAGAATAAACGGTATATATGATGAGTAGATTATAGAACAGTTTATTCATTTTTTAACCTGATGATCATATACTAAACTATACATCACTGTCTTCACTGAATCAGTAATATTAATGCTTATCATATAAAATGTCGAAGATAATAACGGTTTGATGGCAAAACGGAGAAGCAATAATAAAGTAATGTTTACGTAAATAAAATATTCTCTAGTCAATGATGAAAGCAATTCCAAAAAAATAGTTTTTAAATTAATCTTAGAGAAAACAATTCAATGAGATTGTTACGATACACGAGTAAAAAAGTAGCAGGAAAATATAAAAAAAAATGTTTCAAATCCTGCATGAATTTAAAGTACAATAGAATATACTTCGAAACATACTTCATACCAGAAATTTCAAAGATTTGCTGAAATTGATGGTATGATAAAAAATCTTGTGCATATTGAAACTAGTATGTTGTTGCCATCACATAACTTTCTTCTATATACCTATCTTATGAATTTTTCGATCCAACGTATACCGCTCATGCAATCTCTACTGTAAAATTCTTACATTTCCGAAACCGGGAAGATGTCTATGATTTTAAATAGATGATGTTAAATTATTGGCGTCAAATTTTTGGCGAAAATGTCTGCGCAAAAAATGTGTTTCTTTTACTTACGTAATCAAAGTCTGGGGAAATATCTATTTAAATAGGGATACTGTCTTGCTTTAATTAATTACTAAATAATTATTTGTTAACAAATAGAAGATAGCAACAGATAAAATTTAAAATTATTGAACACCCCATTTTCCAAGTCTTTTCCAACAATCAAATCGTGCGAAAGCGACATTTTAATAGGATTTATCTTTCATTGTTGTTTTATTTAAACGGAAAAATCTCAAAGATCGGACCCCACGTCCGCCCCTCTGGAGTAATTGGCGCCAAAATTGAATCAGAGATTGTTTCCTTGTAGATTCACTGCTATTTCAAATTTCATTAAAATCGCAGCAATATTTCTTGAGACAAACAATTGCATTGATGAAAAAAGAATGTTCGATTGCACCACCCACTTTACAGCTAAATTTAGTAACTTTTTGTACTATCTAAGGTCTACCTGCGGTTCGAGTTTTGTTTGATTCCGTTCATTACTTCTCGAGATATAGCAGTCACATTAAATGCGATAAACGTTCGATTTCTCAACCTCCCTATGAGATATTGAAACACAAATTGAATCAGCACCTGTATCCGATAGGGTCCACTTTTGGATCAATTTTAGTTTGATACCGCCAGTTACTTCCTGAGATATAGCACTCACCCAAGCGCAGAAAACGTGCGATTGCTCTACCCCATTGGAGGAATTCGCTAACCAAAGTCAGATGCACCAGTTCACATGAGGGCATACATATGTAAAACAATTGTTCGATTTTATGCAGTAGTTTTTTGCTCTAGTGCGGCCACAAAACTGCTCACACACATAGAGATTGACACACAGACACAGATACGGACATTTTCCAAAAATTGGTCGAAATGGACTCGGTCAACTTCAAAACGTGCAAATCCGCCGAAATTCGAAAATTTTCACGAATCCAATACTTTCTTCTACATATTAGATATAGAAGAAAGTAAAAACACATCCCATGCACACGTTTAATTTTGAATACTTCTTAGCCGCTATATTTCATTTCAAAAGGTGTTGTTGGCTGCGAGAGTAAGTGGAGTAAGTCACAAAACGCTGCGTTTTGCGTCTCGGTGAGTGCTGGTTGCATCTAGGACGAACGGTTGTGAAGTTAAACGGAAACACCGTGCATAAATGCGCGCGCGCGCGCGTGTGTGTGCGTGTGCGTGTGCGTGTGTGTGTGTGTGTGTGTGTGTGTGTGAGAGAGAGAGAGAGAGAGAGAGAGAGAGAGAGAGAAAATCTTCATATATATATATAAAACACTAACTCCAAAATATGAGTGTCCGGGGTGAACTCAGAAACTACCCGACTGATTTCGTTTCAATTTTCACAACAAGTGTAGGTTAGCTTAGGGAAGGTTGTTAGATCAGGTCGAAAAAAAATTCGATGAATTGCTCTTTTTTTATTCGAAATCTAAATTTTTTACCCAAAAGTGGCTCTATCAAGAGAAATAATTATCGTATCATCTTGATCTGGGTCTCAATGGAAAGATTACGAAAAATACTATAATGGAACACTTTCTACCCGGGGTACCGTGAAGGGGATGTTGAAAAATCACGTGGAAATGACTTAAACCCGTTTAAAGTTTGAAAATAAAATTTTAATTGCCGTTGCCATTTTTTTTTCAAACGTGGAAAGATTGACTTCAACATTTCAATGCAAAGTGAACTTAGCGAAGGCTTAACTCGATCTTTGTAGTTTTCTGGGAAACGCCGGGAAACGCCAGTTAGTACAGAAATAAAGAAAAAAAATAGTACATTTTCTGCAATCATGATCCATAGCATTCTTATAACTTCCTGCTTATATACCGAAATCTATAACACTTCAATTTTGTTCTTTTACGTCCTGAATTCCGAGTGGTTCAGAGCCCCCATTTGACAACTGTAAAGCCTCCCTTCGGTAAAGACATCTTAAGCCTAAATCCCCTTTGATATTCAACAGCATCCATCATTTTGGCTCACAGGGTTCGATCGTTTTCAATTTGAGGGTGAAACTTCAAAGTTAGATGGGGTCCGAAGATTAGACTTCGGGCATAATGGAGAAACAGGGAAAGAGCTCGAGGAACACCGGATAACGCACTTTTTAATCCCCAGGGGAATGGAACACTTCCGGAGAGCGTGAGCTAACTTTAGAGAACGTTCTTTTATTTTCCTTAAAAATTGAAGTTGGCTTCATAGCTGTGTGTGATAGATGACAACAATGTAGAGCCGGTAGAACGAAGTGAACTGACAAAAACTTCCTTTTTCATTAATGTTGTACACATTTAATAATAATACAATTTATAAGTTTATTCGAATTAATAATAACAATTAATAATTCGAATTTTAAAAAAAATGTTATGTTTATATACTCAAAAATACTTATGTTTTTTTTTATACGTACATATTAGAGAAGCTATAAATAAATGATTTAAGGGAAAGAATTAAAATCTAATCATCCATTATACAATCTCAAATGATGAAATCATTGAAAAGTGTCCAGCATTAAGTCCACTAGTATCGCAACCACCATATAGCACTCTACAGTCTACATGTATCTTCTGTCTACACCAGAGCTCGGTGTAACCGGGCTCCACTGTATTGTTCACTTAACAATACAAATCCCTTGCAGAAGTAAGCGAGCAGTATATACTAAAACCGGATTAATTCTCTATTTCATTGCTTCCGAAAAGTAATTGCTCACCAAACCCAGATCGATGTTATCCTAATTATAAACCGTTGTTCCTGTAAGCATTGAATAACGTCGTTCTTAATTAAGGAATACGCTCTGGTATCTGATGGCACCATACATCCGGGCAAGGACATAACCGCTGAATGCGTTTTCTGTCTAATTAATAGATATACCGGTGTCACATTCCGCCCATTCATCCCGGCGGCCGCAGCTCCGGTAAAATGAAGTGCAGTAAGTTGGAATAATCATCATTCTTCATGCCAGTAGAGCAAGTCAATAGCAGTGTTTTACTGTGAAGTGATGGTCCAACAGTCTTTTTTTTTTTCGTCCTCAAACTATCAAGGACAATATCGAGAGAGGCTTTTTACTGCATAGTATTTTTATTAATGTCTTTCTTTTGAGTAATTTGGGATTGCCCACGATGCAAAAAATGAGCTGTTGTCTTTACAGTATAATACTGGCAGCCAAGGTTCCAATTTAAAACTGTTTAATGCACAGTAAAAAACAGTAAAGCTACCAATTTTACAGTTTAGTACTGAAAAGTTAGCAGTTTTACAGTTTATTGCCGTAAAATTTAGCTGTATTATACTGTAAAAATAACAGCATAATACTGGCAGCAGAGCTGCCAGTTTAAAACTGTAAAATACACGGTAATAAACTGTTAAATTAGCAATTTTACAGTCTATTACTGTAAAATCAGCAATTTTTACAGTTTATTACCATAAAATTAGCTGTGTTTTACTGTAAAAACAACATTCATTTTTTACAGTGCACACTGTAAAAAATTAATGTAGTTTTAACAGTATAATACTTCTAATTTTATAGTAATGAACTGTAAAACTTGCTTGTTCTACAGTAATAAACTGTCAAATTGCAAATTTTAAAGTACTAAACTAAAATTAGTAATTTTACACTAGTAAACTGTAAAAATGCTAATTTTACGGTTTATTACCGTGCATTTTACAGTTTTAAACTGGAACCTCTGCTACCAGTAGTATACTACAGTTAAATTTTACGACAATAAACTGTAATATTGCTAACTTTACAGTAAGAAACTAAGATTGCTAGTTTTACAGTTTATTACTGTGCATTTTAGTTTTAAACTAGAACCTCTACTGCCAGTATTATACTGTTGCTTTTACAGTATAATACAGCTGAATTTTACGGCAATAAACTGCAAAATTTCAAGCTTTACAGTAAGAAACTAAAATTACTAGTTTTACAGTTTATTACTGTGCATTTTATAGTTCCAAATTGGAACCTCGGCTGTCAGTATCATACTCATGTCATATCATATCATACTATACTATCAAAAAAAAAAAAAAAAACAGTTCATTTTTTGCAGTGCAGCTTTTTTACTGCATAGTGCTTTTATTAATGTCTTTCTTTTGAGCAACTAGGGTTTACCCATTGTTTTCAGATGGTGTAAGGGTCATCTATTTGTTTTCTGGTGTTACAATATTGAACTGAAAAATCGCTTTTAACTGAAATGTAACGTTATTTATTTTACTCACTTATCCTCTATGCCGCTGTCACATTCCGTCCATTCATCCCAGGCCCCAATTTCGGTAAAATTAAGCGCAGTAAGTTGGAATATTTAACTTTCTTTATGCAAGGAGAGTAAGTCAATAGCGATGTTTAGCTGTAAAGTGATGGTCCAAAAGTCCTATTTTTTAAGCTGTCAAAAACAATATCAACAGCAGTGTTTTGCTGTGTGGTGGCTTTCTCAATGTCTTTCTGTCGGGCAATCAATGGTTGCCTATTGCTTTCAGTTGGGCACGGGCAGGGCAGCTAGCGGGCGGCATTTCTACCGATAAAAGAAAGTTAAGGGAAAAAATAATTATATTTTCAGAAAAATAGTAAAGGAAAAGAAAACCTTGTACGAATAAGATCTAATGGGAAAATGACTCATCTAATGAAAAAGAACATAGAGTATCTATGAATACATTCTGAAAAAGAAACAAAAATGTCAAGCATTCTGAAAAAAAAATCAAAGTTGCAGTATTTTCTTCAAATTTGCCGAATAATAAAAACTTTCTGAATAAATAATTGTTTTAGGAGGACACAGTGATCTCCCGTAACCTCCTATCAAAGCGATTATAAGGGGAGGGGAAGAAATTTCTTAAGTTCCCTCAAGCGCTGGACCCCATATTCACGCTACTGCCATTTTGTAATTCGGTTTTAATGTACTGGACTCAAAAACAGTTTTTAAAGGAAATATCACGCTACTCATTTTACTGACTTATTCGAGGTGAAGGAACTAGGATTGGATATAAATACGTAAAATTCCCAGCCCAACTTTTGTATTCGTCTCTGAATCAAGTTAGACAAGATTTCTCGCCACGTCTATGTGAGCAACCAAAACATCCATTTTTACTATTCTCGAATTACTTTCGACGAAATGCGATGTGAAGTCTATACGTATGAATGTGCGTAGTTGTTTCGAATGTATGTCTCGTTTAAACCCCGAAAGTCGCAGTTTTAAAGTTAGTATATACGAACCCTTGAAACGGTGCCTTGAGTAATAATACTAATGAAATTATCATACGTTTTTTAAAAGGACTCCCAAGTAGCATCAACTCATCGGATTTTGCTCGGCCGATCATGGAACTCTTCGTAAACTGATCCCGTCACGCACGATGACATCGTTCCGATCAGTATCCGAGCACTGTTTTCATTGAGCTACTTTTCATCGGAAAGCGATATCCTTCCGATCAACTTTCCCGCTGAAAATAAGCCGAGCATCCAAAATTGATCCTAAATTCATCGGCACGGGACTGCACTGCTCGTAAATTGCTCCAAATCTCATCGTATTTCGAGCAAAACTCATCGGATTTTGCTGCTCGGATTCTGTTTGGCCGATGAGACATATTGGAGCAATTCCGATGAGAACTCATCGAATCCGATCATCGGCCGATGAGGATTTCATCGGGTTTCGATGAATGGCCGATCATCGGCCTATGATATTATGCTGCTAGGGCTATACTATACTCGGTTGCTTTTAAATAGGCGTATCAAGTTTAGAAATTTTGTGTCGTCTCCATGGAAACCGTACGAAAGAAAGAGCTCCGCTCTTTTTTTATGCACTGCTGTTGAGGGATTTCATTTATTTTATGTTTATCGAATTAGGCTTACGCTTTTATTTATATTCTCATGTCTCAGTTATTTCTCAACGTTTTCTAACAAATCTAGTCATACATTAATAAAGCAAAAATTCTGAGACTAAGTTGTGCTTCATTAACGTTGATTTTTCAGTAGAATAATATTTTACGCACAAAGCAATTTAAACCGTTTGCATTTAACCATTGTTGCTAAAGCTAAGTGGGGGAAAAGTTCATGCACTGTAACTATGACACCCATCAGGGGAAAGTGCAGAGAGTGAGAAGTTAATTTTACTTTGAGCCGCCAGCTCTCGTTACACACGGTATAGTAATAGTATAACGTGAAATTTTATTTTGAGAACTTTTCCAGTAAAAGAGCTTCACTCTATTGAAAACTAAAATTGTGTGGTCAATTGCAATTTCTAAATCCTAGGTTTCTCATATATTTGTCAATCGCTTTCAGCAATTCTTCTATTGTCTCTATCCAAGGGATCTTTAACGAAAAGGAACCCAAAAATTAGAAAATTCAAAATGTAAAATGTGTAATAACTATACCAGGTCATCTATTGTCAGTATATATTTTAAACTAGCTGATGTGCCCGGCGTCGCAAGGGTTTATATGCAACATGCCAAATCCAAGAAAATAAGTATATGACTTTCAACTAAGCCCATTAGAATCATATTTCTCAAAGGTATTTTTTGTGACCATGCGGTAAATTAACTGGGTGTGAAGGAGAACGTGAAATCACAAACTAAAATTCGTTATTTATTTTATCCGTGTGATTTTCCAAAAAAATCATTTTCTATTTTCTAACTGTTGCCAAAATCAATACTCTTTTTTTTTTAATTTAGCCTCATCAGCGATTGTTGGTATAGATGAATACAAAAGTCCTAAGAAAGCAATAAATTTCATACTTACTCCAGAGAAGCCTTGGTTCAAAATTTTCATCATGATTACTATTAATATTGTTATTGCGAGGCAACCAAATTTTGCAACAATGGACTGAAAATTTAATCATTTAATGGGGAAATGACATGAAATTTACTATTTTCCATAACAACTTTTTTAAACTAAGCTTTTTAGAAATAAATTATAGCTTATCCTGCTCCCTGTTACTGTAGCTATCTACGGTGAAAAAATGCTTGAAGTCGGTCCAGTAGTTTGGAAGATTACCCCGGACATACATACAAAAATTCATTTATGTAAATAGATAAACGGTGCTCGGCAAATAACTAAGATGAAGAACAAAAGCCGAAGATTTTTTATCTGAAATTGCCTCTAGTAATGTATCTTCAAAGAAAAAAACTCATCACACTTTACTTTAAAAATACTATCTCTTAAACACTTAATTTCTCTTTTTTAAATATCACTTGAAAATCGTACTTGTCCACAATCTTTGATTTCAAAGTGGAAAATAATGGACAGCTGCGAAATTCTATTGGAAACTCCTGATGAAAAAACAGAAAATATAACTCATTTTTACTCGCATAAATGGCGTAAGCAAGAAACTTGTATTAATTTTGACTGTTTGACATTTCGTATCCTACTAAAAGTCCGCATAAAGCACCATTTGGGCTCCACATTAAAACAATGTTCTTTATGGCGTCATCACTGAAATAGCATTTTATACTTATCTAACTGCTTCGTTGCACATTGTTTCTTTCCATTAACGTTTATCTCCTTTAAGCACGCACGCGTTTAACTCTTCCGTTACACAAGCCACTTCGTAACGAAGAACACGTAACACAATTTTTGTCATTCTTAGCATTACGAAAATGTCATTTTTTAAACGATATCCAACATTTCCTCTTCAATTTTCTAAATTATAGAGGAAATGGGACTTGTATATATTTTCACATAAGGACAAACTTTTTCACGCAATATACGCGGTAGAGGAAGGTGGGGTAAGATAACGAGCTTAAGTATTTTTTTAAAAAATCTAGCTTCGAAGTAAAATTTTGAAATTTAAGACTCCTTTAAACTCCTTTAAACTGCCGAGTTTAGTTTTTATAAATTTAACTCTGGATCAATAACTTATAAATTTAACTCTTTCTGAAGTATGGAAAATATGTCATGAAAAACAAAAAGATGTTTTCGTCGTATTTTCCTACCTATCGGTCAGGATGACAAACATCTAAAAGTAAATATTAAGAAAAGAAAAGAGCTTGAAAACTGAGTGCAAACAAATTAAATTGGTAGGACCTGCACGTTCTCACGTCCCAAATCTAAACCGTCCTTTTATGGAGCAGGTTGACCATCTAATTAACTCGCAAACAGTTCCCCAATTGAAAATAGCTCTGCTGAATGACAGTCTTAATATGAGAAAATGCTTATGTCTAGAGTTTTACTAGAATAGATACTCAAAAGCGTGTTTAAAAGAAGACAAACGAGATATCCTCTCGTCATCTCACCCGCCAAACCATTCGTTATCTTAATCCAATCTGTCAGTTTCTTTATGAGTACGTATCATACACTAAAAATAGATGTTTTTACAGTACAATGCAGCTAATTTTATAGTAACAATCTGTAAAAATTGCCAATTTTACAGTAATAAACTGTAAAATTGGTAGTTTTACAGTGCCTTTTATACATCTAACATGTTCTTTCTGAAAATGTTAACATATCGTTTCGTTTAATATTCAAAACACAAACGATATATTGTCCAATGTCATTACATTTCGATGAAAAATTTCTCTTAAATCGTTCCAGATGAAAATTGTATATATTAAATTGAATTTGATAAAATGTGGTTTCATATTTCATTTGCTTCTCAAAACTTGAATACATCTTTAAGTGTTCAATGACGGATAAAGATTCCACATGAAATATGCATGAAACAATCTCAGTAGTCCTTATCTTTCAGCGATCTCAAGCACTGATGAACATTTGAAGCGGATATTCATTAAGGCATTTAGATGATTTCCATTTGACGGAATGAATAATTTTGTTTTAAACTCAACAGTTAATTTTAAACTTTGCCAGATAACGACTTCCTCTACGCTTTTAACAATACAATCGAGGTCCATTGTCTTACATTTATGTAAATATTTCATTTAGTTACTTCAAATAACCTGTTGATTCAATGAGGCTGAATCGGAGTCCTGTTCGAAATGCTTAAATGATGGAGTAATGAATTAAGCGTAATGACATTTTGGAATTCATTTATCAAGCGAAAAAACCTCTACATCTTTCAAATCAAACAGTGATTCGGAATTATACGCTAGAGTCATTTGATTCTATAGTCTTCCCGCTAAATATCTCTTATATTTCATTTTGTGACAGAAAAATACTGTTTATTTTAGAACGTTTTAATACAAAGCATATAGCTTCAAATTTCTACCAGTAGACTGCTGCGATGAATAACAAAAGACAAAGTGCAAGTTTCCCAAGTAGCACACTTCGTTTTTTAAAGGTTGTAAAATGGTTATTAACGTTGTAACAACCGCTTAAAAACGTTTAAACGTTATTTGTGCAAACTGGGTTAGTTAGATTGCATTTGATATGACATGATTTGCTTGATCATAAGTATATTTTATATAATAACAGAAAATAAACTTATTGAGCATCAAGTTACCACCCCATAGTTTGAACTAAAACCGAACTGTGTTCAAGCATATGCCTAACATCTTGTTTCAGCATTGAGAGATTGCATGCTAGATTTTTTTTTCGGGCTCATCATTCTAGAATATCCACAATAAAGCTGAAGGCAAAAAAAATCGCATTAAAACTGAAGCTTTGGATGCTTTTAACAAACTGTTCAGTGTATGCTTGCTAACTTATTGGAATTATTACCGCCTCTTTCACATTTTAAACATAATAATTTAAGTATGAAAGAAAAAGTGATCGAAGTAAATGTATCTCCATATTCTGAACAGAGTCTCTTCGGAATATATACATGACTCTATTAAGAATTAATATCGAGATTACAACCTTGACGTTGGAATACGGGTTGTTTGTGGTTCAGTACATAAGTGGAAAAATAGAGTCTTAAGCATAATTTTGGTTCTGGCAAATCTTGACGCTAGCGCATTCCTGGTATTATAACATTCCCCGGTTTCTTATATTGGGCGCAAAAATGTACGGACTCTACAAATGGTTTTGGATATCATTATTTCTTAATTATTGAGGAAAGTATGGAACACAGCCTTGATGATGCTAACGACAGTCCGAAATCGGTAGCAAAGTAACAAACTACTATGCGTTAAAGCTTGTGTAACCTTTTTGACATAGTTTTGTCATTCAGTTATCCACTTTAAACAAATTGCTAACCAATAAAAAATATCAGACGCTACTAATTTGAAGTGCGTGACATTTTTCACTTTCTATTCAAATACTATATTTTTAGCATATATTTGCTAATCAAAGTAATGGTAAATCTTTCACAGAATAAGCCAACAATTCAAACAGGGAACTAAAGTAAAGTGTTACTGATTACAGAAAATATGAAAAAGGACTTTTGAGACCTACAAAACAGCCGTTTCACTGTCGAATTCCTTATCATCTATAGCTGTGAAATTCTGTACAAATTTTCGAAAATAGCTTCAAAGTACACCCCAGAGAAAGGGTGTACTTCGTACTCTTCTTTTTTTTAAAAAATAATTTTGCTTTGAGCATTTTACTTATATTTGGTATTCCCTCTTATGTATGTATATATATATATATATATATATATATATATATATATATATATATATATATATATATATATATATATATATATATATATATATATATATATATATATATATATATATATATGTATGTATATATATATATATATATATATATATATATATATATATATATACATATATATATATATATATATATATATATATATATATATATATATATTATATATATATATATATATATATATATATATATATATATATATATATATATATAAATATAATAGTGAGGTATTTATCTTGTTCTAATTGTAATGAGCTCTTGCCAGCCAACTTGTCTAGTGGTCATAGAAGTCTGATTTGGATGGGGAATTCGCGAGTTTGAATCTCGCCTCGGGCATTCCTTTTTGTGTGAATGGCAGCCTGCCCTAGAAACTGGTCCTATGGCATGTGTGTTAAGCTAAAACGGACTTCCACCTTTCATGTGGCTCGTAAAAACGGAAGCCTCACTAAATCTGCCTTAAATCTACTGGATTCATCAACTCGGGGTCGGGCACCGGGTAGCTGAAGTGGCAACACAACAACCACACAAAGAACTCTTCAGTTATATTTTCTAAGAAAGAGGAGGAGGGGGATTTCTACTTTATTTAAATCGTAACAAGTATTTTCTTCTGATTCTTCCTATCAGGCGCTAAACGCCAAACAAGTTTCCTGAAAAATTCCCAGGGTTTGGTTAGCGTTAACGTATGTTACAAATGAAATAGGTATACATAGATATTAAGTATGCACACAAAATATACAAAAACCTGCTTTTTAATTCAATATTATCTAAGCCGCCATATGGAGTCCCTATCTCATAGATAGGCTAAATTACTTTATTACATTTATTTAAATCTCGTGCACAATTTTAGACAGTCAAAGCTTCACTTGAAACTTAATGTTCGATTTCATCTCATCAGCTCTTGGATCTAGCCCGTTATCGACCTGCAGCACGAACAGCTATCGTTTTCGAAATATGCTTTGTACGCATTTCATGGTCTGTCAGAAAATGGACATGTTAATTCAAGCCTCCCGTCTGCACCCCCCCCCCCTTCCCTGCTCTCCTACGGAAAATGCTGCGATAGCTCTGCAATAACTGACAGGCGGTATTCTCTTCTGAGTAGCAAGCTTGATGCCCAGAAGAGTGCATCTGGCTAAATTAAAAGATCTGAATAGTGGTGTTTTCATTAGCGATTTCGGAGAAATTGGGCTTTGTTATGCTAAATTGCTGGTTTTTTTTGTAACGTTTTTGTTAGACTTAGTCATGTCGGACGTACATGTAGTCGTATCTTTATTTGCATATTATTTTTATTTAGTGTGTAAGGTACCACTGAACTGAACTGAAGACAAATATGCAAATTATAATACTATAAAAAAAAAGGTTAACTGTATAAACAGGTTAACTGTATCGGTGAGGTGGTTATTATGTGAGCTACGAAGCTGGTAGCTATGTTTGTTCATAAGTACAATAAAATGTATTCTTGAACTATGTCTCATCTGTCAACTCTCACCAGGGTGGATTTAAATTATGCACACCGCTGTTTGCGGATAATAACTTCTACAGTTTCTCTAAATTTGAGCATCCGATACATGATATGTAAAGATAATTATTAAAATTAGTGTGATGCAGTCAAACCTGCCTACCTCGAATTTCACGGGACAGAAGAAAAATTTGAAATACGGAGATTTTAAGATACAAAGGTTGTGATAAAATTTACGAAAATAAGCAATTGGAACAAAGTTAAGTACTTAATACATTGTTTTGCATTGATATTGTTGAATATTTTATTGTAGGACATGTTGTGAGTTCACGTTTTACTAATTGTGATGACTATATCGGTAGCACGTTAATGCATATCTTTAGGTACGAACATAGCCTTTGAAAGATTGTGCACAAGATGATTTTTGTCTCCAATTTATGCCATTGATAAAGGTGACTGGAGATGAAATTAAAAAATGAGAGTTGTCAAAATTCGAGATATAGAGATTTTCGGGAAAAATCATTCGAGATAAACATGAGAAAAAACAATACATTTATGCTGTAAAAGCAGGGAAATTGAAAAATTTCGACATAGAGAAATTTTAAAGATAAGCAGGTTCGAGATAAACAGGTTCGACTGTACGTACCATTATGTGAACATCCGTGTGACTTGAGTTCAAACGAAAATTAAGGTGTTAAAGTTTTGAACATTAGTTAATGGATTTTTCTGTACTGTGGGAAGAAAAATGATATAACACAATTCAAAGTACAAATGATAATAAAATAAAAGCTCGCTAAATTCGTTGACAGCCGTTTCGTCGGGGGATCACAAAACAAATTCTTCAGAAGCGTATAGCAGAGAGTGTCACAACAGAGGTTTGTTTTCGAAATATTTTTTGCTTGTGTGAGAGAACAACTGTCTTTTTGGTTTTTTCCCATTGGCAGAGATATATTTTCGTTTTTTCGGCTCTAAATCTCTTTGCGAGTATTTTGTCTCTCTTTTTTTTTACTTTCATTTTTACTTCTAATAAAGTTTTTTCATTTTGATTTCCATGTCTTTCTAAGAAGTTGTTAAGGCTTTTTACAAATCTTTCTTTATTAGTTTTGTCCTTCTGACCTGAGAATAGCATTAAATGACTCTTGGGCTTCAATAAAATTAAAATTGATGAAATCGTGAGGTGAATAATGCAATAACACAACTAGGTCACTACAACTTAGTTTTTTTTTTTTTCATGCCTCTTCAAGTAAAAATCAACGAAGTAATGATTTTTCACAATTCTTGGAGAATGTGACGGTTTTATTTAAATTAATTTTCATTCATATTATGGATTTTCAAGTTGCATTTAATAAAAGTGCTTATATATTTTCTATCGAACATAAATTTTCAACAATACACTGTAAAAAATAGATGTTGTTTTTACAGTAGAATACAGTTAATTTTACAGTAACAAACTAAAAATTTCCAATTTTCCAGTAATAAACTGTAAAATTGCTAATTTTGCAGTTTAATACTGTGCATTTTAGCTTTAAACTGCAACCTCTGCTGCCAGTAATATACTGTTATTTTTACAGTCATAATACAGCTTTGTGGTAATAAACTAAAATTGCTGCTTTACAGTAAAAAACTGTAAAATTGATAGTTTTACAGTTTATTACCGTGTTTTCACAGTTTTAAACTGTGACTTCTGCTGCCAGTACTAAACTGTAAAAACAACAGTTTATTTTTGCAGCGTAGTGAAACAGTCAATTTTTTTTTTTTTTTTGCAGTTACCCAGTTGGAGCACTCAGCCGATGATATATTTATGCACTTATGACATATGCATTAAACTGCCAATTATGTATGAACTTTCAATCCCTTTTAATTTTACTCCACTCCATGATGAATGCTTTCAATTGAGTGCTGGTGCAGTCGATAAATTATGCACTCCCCTTTTGCCCAGCGTTGAGGGATGCGCCCCAACCCGGAGTACGTGTTGCTGGCAGTCGTACCCTCCGGAAAACGGGGTCGACTGATTGCGGTTTAAACGCGGCTTATATATCCCCCGACAGAATCAGCAGATGCAAAATCGAATGATATGCCATGCACTGTGTGCTTGATTGCACGCGCCCCCTTTCCTACAACCCCTCTGCGACCCAATCTCTCTCTCTCTCTCTCTTGCCGCTAAATCACTAATTCTCTTTAAAATGGCGTTGGTTACATATTTTGTACTCAAGGAGGGGTTTGGGGAACGGAGGTATATTTTATTTGTTATTTTGAGGAAATATGCTTCGTTGTTAGTGGCTGATGTGGTAACATTGTTTTGTTTAGTGTGACTCGAAAATTTTAATAAAAAGGAGACTTTTCTAATCTCTACACTGGAAAAAATGAACTGTTTTTTTACAGTATAATACTGGCAGTAGAGATTCCAGTTTAAAACGGTAAAATGCACAGTAATGAACTATAAAATAAGCAATTTTAGTTTATTACTGAAAAACAGCAATTTTGAAGTTTATTACCATAATTTTACAGTTTTTTAACCACAAAATTAGCTGTATTATACTGTAAAAACAACAGTAAAAAACTGGCAGCAGTGGTTCCAGTTTAAAACTGTAAAATGCTCAGTAATAAACTGTAAAACTATCAGTTTTACAGTTTATTACTCTAAAGCAGCAATTTTACAGTTTATTAGTGTGAATTTAGCAATTTTTAGTTTGTTACTATAAAATTAGCTGTATTATACCGTAAAAACAATATATATTTTTTACAGTGTATTATTTTTGCTTAATTCTACTGCGAACTGCTATTAAATACTTTTTTCTTTTAGGTCAGATAATTTTTATGAATACTTACATTAACCCATTAATGCCTAGCGTCCCTTTTTAGGGACGGTCCGAAAAGTGTGTCTGAATTTTTCAAAAATGAACACTTCAACCAAATAATTGTGTTCAATTATTAATTTGGTATTGTTTTAATTCATTATTAACAAATTTCAGCGCATAACCGTAGTAAAATGTGTTCTGTAGCCATTTTATTATGATCTTTATCAAGAACTACATCGTTCACAATCACGCGTAGACAGCGGATTTAACTTCATTATCGCACCTATCGATTTTAGCTACTAAATGTATGCTTGTAACCCATGACAATTGTACTATTTTGGAGGAAAACTAAGCAAAGAAACCCATAAGCAACATTCTTATTATGTACTTGAAATAGATAACTTTTGGCTCAATCCTACAGGAATTGAGTCGTAAAGAAAATGACATATTCATATTAATTCGTTTTCGGCTTTGTAATCCGTATTATTTCAGTTTTAGGAAGTACCGTGATTATTTTGCAAGATTTGAAACATGATCGAAATGCGTGCAAAGACTTTTATTTTTTTTTTGCTATACTTGATTGCTGCACTAGACTTATCTATGAGCAAAAACCAATTCTGTTTATTACGTTTTCATAGAAAAGTTTTTATCTTTATAACTTAAGCTTTTTTAATGTTTGCAGTGATGAACTTGCAGATAACTAAACTAAAGATGCGAAATTTTGTCATTATCTCATAATTTACTTGTTAATTTAGTAAGCTTTCATTTTTATTGCCGAAAATATAATAACACTTAATTAGTACAGATGCTTGTTCTTCAGGTCCTTTTTAAAAACATGTTAAAAAACTTCAGTTTTAGTAATTTAAAAAAGTAAATTCAAGTACAGGACTGTGAACCATCCAAATAAACTGCTTAAAGCTTCGTTTTTATGGATGATATTTTCTTTCACATTTTTAATTGCTTAGTTGTTCCTTGATGCCTCCCTTCCTAAAAGGTGCAACACAGTTGAGCTCTGAAAATTACAAACATTGCACCAATGTTCTTTATGTAAATTTGCTTTTATGTCTTTAAAAATATTTATGTCGTACGTAAAATTTAACTTTCATGCGAAAATGTTAAGTTTTATAATTGGATTTTTTTGCGTGGTCTAATATACTTACAACATTTATTTGCCACATTGCAATGCTCATGCATAAATTATTCAAAAGCTTCTTTTTAAATAATCACAACTTTCAAACTTTAAACCCAGAACCTAAAACGCTGAAAGGTCTTCCCCTGTTTGACCAGAAAATAAATAATATCTCCTTGTTTTCCCTCAACAAACAGACTCGTTTTCCTTTGAATTTTGCGATGGTTTATAGCATAATTCTTTCCTCCAGCCCACCCCCAAATAGAAGGACTCATTGATAATGAAAGCCGCTCTTCTTTCAGACATTCTTCTTCAAGCCATTGCAGAGGTTATGTCCCAACTTTTTAGAACAACCGCCGTTTCAATAATTAATGCCACCCTTCTCCGTTGGGATACACGGATAAGAGGACGCGAAAAAAGGAGACTGTCGTAGAAAACTCAATATTAATAATTGAATCGGGCGGCCGAATTGCTTCGGCAGAAGATTGCAAACATATTGGCTTTGGTTTTTCTAAGGAGGAATTCTCTTGCTTATTCTTCAAACAAAGTGAACGTTGAGTTAATTAGGTAATGAATGTTTTTTTCCTTATCTGTTTATTTCTGTTTTGAGCTAAAGAAGGAAATGGAATTGCTTTCGATTTGCATACTTCCCAATAGATGATATTTATAATTAAATTTTATCGCAGCGGAATTCAGTATTTTCTTAGAAGAAAAAATGAAATGAAACAGTCATGAAGATTTAGAAAAAGTACAATTCTGAAACTTAATGTTAAAAAATTGCGTAATTTTATTTACTTTTTAGAATGAAGACTATACTTAAAAATTAATATAAGGGTATTTTACCATTAAAAGGAATCATTCTTTGTTTTGTATGGGTGACAGTTACTAGTTTTACAGATGTACTACTCAAAGGACCCAAGGTAATTATCGAGATAGAGGAATATATCGTTTTATCGAGAAACGATGTACTTCTTATATAAGAGACAGTTTATTGCAGATTCGATAGATTTGCAGTAAATTATTATTTACTGCAAATCCAAAATGAAAAAAAAAGCATCAAACCATGGCAGGCGAAAAATTTTAGTTGGTGGTCTAACCCACGGTTACACCACTTTTAACCTCACTTGAAACGCAGTTTAGTGCACAACTTTTTAATTCTCCTAGAGGCCGAGTACATTTTTGCGCTTCCAGTATACTTAATAAAGCAACTAGAAGCAATTCAAATCTAATTAACACAAATTGTATTTGTTTTACTGATATCACTCGCATTCTAGTCCACTTAAATGAAAAAGATGGAGCGGTTTGAGCGTAAGTTACAATAGTCTCTACAAATGCCAAATGATTAACCAAAAAATTCTGCTCTGAAATGCATTTTCAATCTATCCACCTATAAAATACTCACATACAAGTAAGGTGGGTGAGCCAAATTAGACCAAATAGAACAACAAGGCAAACTTCTCATTTTTCTATGTAGTATATAAAAAATAGCTAGATCGTGGTTTTATCCTCATCAGAAAGCCTAACTGGTGATAAAGCGTTATTCACAAGCAGTTTATTAAAAACAGGGAAAAGTATAATAACAGTTTAAAAACACAAATAGATGAAGTTAAAATTGGCAAACATGTTTCAACAGCGTAAAGCTTCCTTCTTCAGTGCCAAGCAACTGAAGACCAAGCTTCCTTCTTCAGTGCTTGGCACTGAAGAAGGAAGCTTTACGCTTTTTTTTTTTTTTTTTTTGAGATAAATGTACTAGCCGATTGAATCTTAAATGAGCGAAATGTTAGACCTTAAAACTCAGGTTGACTCTATTTGACGCACTTATATGGATTAGAAAAATTCATTTAAAAAAAGAAAAATAATAATATATGAATTTTGCATCTTGCCTTTTATGGATAAAGGCAAAATAAGCTGAAGCAACAGAAGGTTAATTTTCAAAGTTAAATTCAAGACAGAAACTGTTACGTAATTACAACCAGAAAACATTTTTGGCATCCAAATCTAAGGAATGGAATTCATTCTACGTTGCGAATTGTGGATTTATGGGTGAAATTGCACTTGAAAATCCAGAATAGCATAAAGCGGTTGCAGACGCGGGCGTAGGTTGAAATTAATTACTTAATTGATAAAATATAACTTTGTGATAAAATACCAACAACAGTCGGTGTGATGTTCAACACCCCCAGTGCTGACAGACAAGTATGTCAGCCACGCTTTGTGAATTCTGAGCGTTAATTTTACCAGATGATAATGTTAGCACGCATTCATTAGATTTAGGGTTTTATCTGGATCTTGTTAGAGTCATCAATTATGGTTAGTAAATGGGTGATGTTAATTATTCAGTGTTTGACTGTCAGCACGTTAAGTAATTAAGAACGTAATAAAAGGCGGTGGATATGGACGTACTTGTGTTTTAAATGTTGAAATTTTGGGTATGATAGGGAATTAGAATATTTCAAGCCAATGCAACTTTATAAGAGGAGTTTGCTCATTGGCCAGTTAGCATTTACATTAGCAATTTGCTTTCGGAATTTGATTTATGTGTTGCATACGATATGATGAAAGAATGAGTAGCGTAAATAAAATATAATTTCACGAGATTTATGCTGTAGAGATAACAATCGTCAATAAATGCAGGAAAAATAATGTTTAATGAAATATTTTCTTTCAACCATAACCATTTTTAGGCAGGAATTCAAGTGAAACACCATTGCAATCGCTACTGGAAGTCGAATTGCATTAGAATCGCATCTCCGTAGCGATTGCAACGTGTCCAAATTTGGGAATTTGCGATTGCATTGGTGAGTTGCGATCGTCCTTGTTTCACTTGAATTCCTGCCTAAGACATCATGTAAATATATAAAGCAGTAAGTAACGGGCTCTAAGCCAGGCTAAGGCAGAAACAGAAAATACAAGGCCAGCTCGGTTATTCCATCCATGGACAGCAGTTTCGTGCTTATTATGCACTCATCAGCATGGAATAGGAAAGTAACCGAGCTGCAGTCAATGGATATAATAACCAAGTTGGCGGTGTATTGCATCATGTAAATACGTTTTTACGGTACGTTGAGTGCTACTGCAGTGGAAGTCAATTTAGAAAACCTAGCATCTATTCTTACCCTAATTTTTTTTTTTCAACACTGAAACAGCCTTTGAATGTGAACAGTGTAATTAAAATATTATTTTGCAATTATTAGGCTATGCCGATAAACATCCGTCGGTATCTATGCGAAAAATAATGTACTATTTTTAATGAAATACTTTCGTTCAACCGCATAATTTTCTTCAGACATCATGCAAATAAAGCAGTGAATAACCGCCCCTAAGCAAGGGCTAAGGTACGAACATTATTGCCTCCAACTCTGCTGCTTTCGTATTCCATGCTGATGAGTGCATAATAAGCTCGAAACTGCAGTCTATGGAAAGAAATAGCCGAGTAGGCGGTGTTTTGCATTATGTTAATAGTTTTTTTTTTTTTTGCAATAGGTAGAGTGTTGCTACAGTGGAACTCAATATAGAAAACACAGTACTTTTAAACTACTTAAAAATGCACCTATAGCTTATTGGCTTGTTTACCCTTAAAGTTTCATTTCAACAGTTAAACAGAGTTTTGAATGTGTGAGTAGTATAATTACAATATTATTTGGCAATAGTTAGGCTATGGCAGTACAGCTCGTCAGAAAACATATGAAAAATAATGTACGATTTTTAACAACACACTTATTTTCAATCATTTGCTTCTTTGGACATAATATTTTTTACGGTGCGTATAGCGTTGCTGCAAAGGAAATCAATTTAGGGAACACAGCAATTTTAAAACTACTTAAAAGTGCATCTATAGCTTATTGGCTCAATACCCTAAAGCTGTTAATTCACCAGTTAAATAGAGTTTTCAGTGCGCGAGTAGTGTAATTAAAATATCATTTAGCAATATGTAGGGTATGAGGATAGAAGTCGTTACAAAATATGAAAAATAATGTACGATTTTTAATAACATACTTTCTTTCAATCATTTGCTTCTTTGGACATCATGTAAATGTGTTTTTACGGTGCGTAGAGTTTATCTGCAGTGAAAACTGCAGATTCACACATCTGCGGTGAGTTTAGAGAAAACAGATTCTTCAAATTGCTTTAGAAAGCGTGTAATAGCTTATTGACTCAGCAAATTAAAACATTTGTTTCAACATTTAGACAGGCATTACAGCACAAAAAATAAATAAATAAAAATAAATAGAAATTTGAATAAATAAATTGAAACACTCTGCGGTGTATTGCATTATCATTTTTCTAATTGTCTAAGATCCGACTTAGGTTCACTATCCTCATCGCGTTTCCTAATAAGTTATACGTAAAAATGTCGATAAAAATGTTCCTAAAACGATGGCTATCTAAACAAAAGGTATCTAATCATGGGGTTGTCGCGATTTGAAGTTCCAGTCGTTAACTAAAACTGCATTTTTTCTGCACGTATCTTTAAATTTTGCAAAAATCTGCAGTTTATCTGCAGTTTTTTGAAAATTAAAAGCAAATCTATATCTCTCACAAATAACACTTATTCGGCTCAAAATTCTTAATTTTCGCAAGAAAATGATTATGTGGTTAAAAAATTATGTGCCTTCTATAATTTTGTGCTTTTAAAAAATTCTGAAAAAAAAAAACTGCAGAAATTTTAAAGCTTTAAGCTAAATTTCTTCTTTAACCGCTTGCCTGATTATCCCGAGTTGTCTCGGGCTCGTATGAGTTGCAGGTAATTATTATCCCGAGAAAACTCGGGTGAAAATAATTGATTTTACGCCTATAAATAATTGAAAATTCAACTTGAAACCTACATATTTTATTTGTATTGCTTCAGTTTCTTGTATTTCAAAATTAAATTAAAAAAAAAAATGTGTGGTTTTTTTTTGCAATTTTTTCAAAAAAAAAAAAAAATCGTAAGGGAAGTGGTTAACTTGAAGATAACTGCAGAAAACCTGCAAAATGACTTTATAATTGAAATTTTTAAACCATGACAACCGTATGAAAGAAGTACTTTGGCTTAGTCAGCCTTATACCATCGTGTTTGTAATATTTTTACCTACATTTTTGTATTTTTGTGTGTAACGTATTAGAAAACTCGATGGGGGCAGATAAACCCTACTCGGATCTTGTATTATAAATTATATGTCTAAAATGAGGACTTTAAACTGTTGAAAAAATTTAATTTGCTTTCTCTTCGACAGTTGAAATTTTTTATCGAAAGTATTAACGAACTAAAATTGTTGCTTGTTACGTGTTCTTTTCTTTTCTTCTTTTTTTTTTTTCTCTTGAAAAGAATAATAATGTTTCTGAATGTTGTGTTTCGGACATAATCTATTCTGGAAAATATTTATTTTTTTCTCTAAAAACTTATATCACGCTATTTACTTTTAAAGATGGTGCGCCACTGAATTTAAGTTTCCTACTGTGGTTGAAACTGTTAAGAGTATATTTTACTTATTATTAAGAGTTTAAGAGTATATTTTACTTATTATTAAGAGTTTAAGAATATATTTTACTTATTATTAAGAGTTTAAGAATATATTTTACTACTTTTCGGGGGGGGGGATGGGAAAGAACATTTTCTACCATGAACTATTTATTGTTTTCTTATAAAAACTAATCCATTTTACAAAATACTTAACGACAAAATATGTAGGAGACGATAAGTGAATAAACTATAGGTGCACCCTTTAGCTGCTTGAACGGATACGGATAGTGTTCTCTAAATTGGTTTCTGCTGCAGTAACAGTCAACGTACCGTGAAAACACATTTACGGTATAGCTAAAGAAGCAGATGATTGAGGAAAAGTGCATGATTGATACTGAACGTATGTGCCATTTTCATCAAAAGTCCATAAATAATACAAATTATTCACCCCTCACATTCTTTCTGTGGTATATACAGTTACCACTTTTAAGACTAAGCCAAAACACTCTTTTGAAAGAAAAAAAAACCACTTAAACTATTAAAGTTTTTGCTTAAAATTATTCCATATGGCAAGATACATAAAATATGATGCATTTAAGAAATCCGTTTTAAAACAATGTGTGGGTGAAAATGAAAGAAAACAGGAAGTATTCCTTTTTCCTTTTTCAAGAAAAGTGAGAGTATTTTCTCCATAGATTTAATCCAACTGATTTCTATTTCCTGTTTTTTGCCCCCTACGCAATAAGGAATGGTTTTATAAGTTTGACGTGTAGGTGCATCTGTTTGTCTGTCGATCTGTGTATCTGCGTATATGTCGATCTATGTATCGGCGTATAGGTCGATCTGTGTATCTGCGTATATGTCGATCTGTGTATAGGAGTATATGTCGATCTGTGTATCTGCGTATATGTCGATCTGTGTATCGGCGTATATATCGATCTGTGTATCGGCGTACATGTCGATCTGTGTATCCGCGTATATGTCGATCTGTGTATATGCGTATATGTAGATCTGCGTATCTGCGTATATGTCGATCTGTGTATCTGCGTATATGTCGATTTGTGTATCGGCGTATATGTCGATCTGTGTATCTGCGTATTGGTCGATCGCACTCTAGCGCCTAAACGGATGGACCGATTCTGTAAAAAAATCGATGTTTTTTTTTTAATTTAACATTAGAACTTGTTGAACAATCGAGAAAATAAAAGGTTTACTCTTTTCAAAAGCTCAAAAGCAATGAGACCAGACGCGATCAACAACAAATAACCATAGACAAGTAATTTGTGGCTAAAAGGAGCTCTCTTTTCTAATCAAGAAAAAAAAGTACTTACGGATAAAATGACGCATGGGCATGCAATGATCTGCAAATTGTGTGATTTAACGCTGCATTTTCTTAAAATTAGAACGAGAACATTCGCATTTGTGGTCAGTTCATAAAATTTCCTGAAAACATTGATTTTTTAAATTGATATTTCTAATTTTTGCTCAATCAAATGTTAGAACATGCAAATAAGCTGTTAAAATACATCAACAAACGAAAAATATATCAATAGACTGGAATCTCCGAAAAATAAAAACTCGTTTTAAATCTATTTAAGTAGAATTTTTCCCTTTACAAGTTTAGCTACGAAACTTTCACTTAGTAGCAGACTAATTGTTAAACCTAATTAGGATTATTTCAAAAGGAAAAGCAAGAAGTTATGATATTGTTAAATGCGTTCACCATAGTATAACAAACTATGTTTACATATGTTTTAAAAAATTTGAAAACAAATGAGCGAAGCAAAACACAAAATGAGCGATGAAGCTCATCAAATAGAAAATAATGCAGCGGCGTAAACTCACGAGAACTAAGCAACTTAAATAGATATAATTATATTCAATGGTTAAACTAGAGTTGCAAAAATTAGCTTGAAATTTCGCTTAATTTCAGTTGCTTAAATAAACAAGTGGCTCAAAATTAGCAAACTGTAAGAGTACTTCCCAAAAATGCGGCTGTACTCAATTTTTGAAAATGGTATCTTAATCAAGTTTTAATAAGTTTAGCATTTCGTAAAAAATTAAGGCTTAAATTATGCAACAGCAAAACATTGCATAATAAATACTTCAGAACTGTTCATTTCGCTTTTAAGAACAAGAAATGTTTATTTAATTACAACAAAATTACTTGTATTCAGGTTTTTAGAGATTTATTTTTATTATTTTAATTTATTTTTATTATTTTTATATATTTATTGTTATTATTATTTATTTTTCTTTTACTTTTCAGGTTGAAGAAAAAAAACTTGTCTTGTTGCTTTAAAAATTAAAATATTTTTTTTTAAACATTTTCTTCATTAAAATGTCCCATGACCCATTTTTCATGAAAAAAAAAAAAAAAACGTTCGAAACTTTTTGAAGGAAACGCATTTCATCAAAAAGATACATAAAAGTATAACAGCTCCAATAAAAATATATTTGAATCTGAACTATAAAAACGTATAAAGATTGATGATGTCTGTCAGTGTAACATCGATCCACATTTTTTTTTATTTTCAACTGTCCCGTGCATATGTCACCGCGCATCTATGTCTTGATTCAAAAATAAATATTTATACAAATGCAAGATATTTGTAATGCCCTCCTCAGGATTAGGAACTAAATGGGAAGTGACGATTGCTTGTCATAAGTTTCTTTTAAGGCAGAAATGCAACATTTGGTTTCAAAAAAGTGCCCAAAATATCCATAGTTTGTCGGCAAAAAAAAGTAATATAAACAAATTTCTCGAATGTTTGACATTTCAGCCTAACACTTGATTTCATATTAATATGAGAAAATCATACAATGTTTTTCAGGAATACCGTTTGAGACGCACCATATCTCATTATACTAATTGTCATTTTAATATTTTATTATTAAATCCATCTGAAAGAAAAAGAAGAAGAAAAAAGCAAATAAAATAAGGAAGAAAAACTACTTTCGGAGCATGTCTTCCGTATTTCAATAATAAAAAGCATTTATGATGAGTAAGCTAAAATCTCATCTTAAACTAATTTAAACAACAGAAAACGGAATGCAATTTTCTGAAATAATGTTTATGTAAAGCTTAAATAAGCCTTTTCATACAATTAGGTTTTCTGAGTTTTAGACATTGATGCAAACAATCATTCATTTTCAAAAAAAAAAAAAAAAACATTTAGATAAAAGAGCAATATCTTTTAACGCAATATCTTTTAACTTAGGTAATAATTTAGCATATTTAATCTTTATACAACAAATCTTAGCAACTAATAAGCATCTTTGAAAATAGTAGCACGTAAAACTGTAGAGTGGTGAATGGTGAAATTCCTTCTATCAACATTCTTCATAGTTGAAATTCTTTGCTTGCATATTGTTCTAGGAGAATCATATTTATTTTTATTAAAAACTGTCAGATAGGGAATTTTATGCTTTATGTATTGAAAAATTGCATAATGTTTACGAAAAATAAAAATGAATGATTATTGAGCTCATTATTTAAAGAGAAATATTGGATTTGTAGCATCTCTTCTCTGCAATGAGTATCAATATTTTGATAAAAAATAACAATAACATTTGATGAAATAATAACCTTTTTTTCAATTCTGAACTTCTAAATTTTTTTACATTCAATATTTAGCATGTTATTTACTCGAAAATAACGTACTGGGAGATAGATTTCGAAGTAGGGGTATATTAGATACATAATGAATTCATCGCTTCTATAAACTAAGGATCTTCCAGTTGTTAACAACGAATGTATATTGATTTTAGTACTTTGTATTAAGTTCACTCAAAGTTAGTCGCAAAATACAGGCTTACTGTAACAATAAATTATTTTGAATTTCATGAACTTTAAAGTATTAGCTAGGGATGCACCGAATAATCGACTGTACCGATTAATCGGCATAATCGGCCACTTTGCCGATTATTAATAATCGGCAAAATCGGGCCGATTAATCGGCCAAAAAATATTTTTCAAATGTTATTCTTTAAAGTATACCTTCACTAAAAAACTATGATGCATAATTTTATTAACAGTAATAATAATCTTCACAGTTGATATAAAGTTATAGGACAATGTTACAACATTTTTCATGTGGTGATAGTTTTCTCCTTAGCACACCTCTAATTGTCAAAGAATAGAAGTATTGAATTAAATTGCTACTAATTATTAAAAAATATGAATTAAAAGTACTCCTAAATTGAAGCGCTCACCACAGACTCCCCTCTCCCCCGACTTTTTTTGAATTTTTATGTCTAATTAACGTAACTAACAATGTGTTAATAATATTATTGACAATAATCTGAAAATTGGTTCTAAGAAATGTGAAAAAATATTGAAATTATTTTGTGAAAACTAGGAAAGTGAAAATTTTTTTCTCTCTCAGATATAAATTACTTACTATTTCTAAACTTGGAATTGTAAAGAGAGAAAAACAGCGATGGTAAAATTGGTAGTAGAAAAACAATCATCCTTATTATTAATAGGCTTAGGCGATTAATTGGCCGATTATCAACAGTCGATTAATTGGCATTCGGTAATCGGCCAATTTGCTTATCGGTACATCCCTAGTAATAACACAGGATTTAAAGTTCCATAAAAGGGTAAATTAAACAGCTAATCAAATAAAACAAGATATTAATTGGTAATAAACACTTCATTCAAAATTAAAAATAATCAGTAAACAAAATTAAATAACAATAAAAGCTAAATTAAAATGTAAAGTAAGTTACTAATCAAATAAAGATAGTACTGTAAAATTAGCAATTTTGCAGTTTATTACTGTAAAATGAACAATTTTCACAGTTAATTACAAAACTAGCTGTATTATACTGTAAAAACAACATTACAGTGTAGTAATAGTTAGCAGAGCATTTAGCAATATCTCATTTCCTTATTCTTTGCCCGAAAAGATAAACTATTACAGTATCAAATAGTTTCATGGTTAGCACATTCAACACAAGCATTACATATATAGTTCTTTTGAAATACTGGTAGAGCAGCTATCATTCTATAATTAGTAATCTGTACGGTAGCAAAACGTAGTTTCTTCGTTCAACTTATTTACCTCGAAAGTTTATATTATAAAATAGATATATTTTCAGAAAAAGTATTGCAAACAATATGACCATTCATTTGGAAAATTAATATTACTATCACCTACAACACAACAAAGCGTAGATTTTTCATTTTAATAATTTCTCTCGAAGTTAAACTATTAGTGTCTGCTAGTAGTAATTACATTCTTAGCACGAGTAACTCAAACAATGCGAACATTTCATTCAGAAAATTGATGTTTCAGGCTACAGATAATAATTAATCTTTAGTAGATTATACAAAGAATTTATATTGTTTTAATTATTTGCATCACGAGTTTGACTATTAATTACAGTACCTATTAGTTATATTGCGTGTAACAAAATAAAAACGTGAAATTAATTCAGAGAACAAACTTAGTGACCGTTAACTATTAATCTTTAATTATAAGTGAAAACACTAGTTTCTTTAGCCTACATTATTTGATTTTTAACCAGTTTAGGAACAAATCTAGTTAAGAAAATAAGCATAGGATTGCATTAGAATGTTTCTTGAAATTGAGATGCATCGCTTCAAACATAAGATTCTAAATATTTTTTCGATGAAATTATGATTTTATGCAATTTTCTCACTAAGTTAAAAAATATATTATTCGATTCAACGCATTCCACTCATTTGAAAATAACTAGATATGGTACCAAACTCGCAGCGCAAAACGCATAATCATGCAAGCCAAAGACGCAAAGAGAACTGCATCAATATGCAAGAAATTACACCGAGCATCAAACAAGGGCACGCTGATAGATAGCGAAATGCGCAGCGCAACGAAATTAAGTTATTCAAATTATGCGTATGGACATTTTTAAAGTTCAGGAAGACGACAAGAATCGCGTCCCTTTGAGCGCAAAGTAAAAATTTCTCATCCGAAATTCGCAGAAACCATCGGCAGTGCGGCCTCACTTCGCAAAGGAAGTTTATCGCGAAGACAATAAAAAGAGAGAGAGAGAGACTATCTTTGCTGTGATCATCGATCACAATATTTGCAGTCGCGCTTTCACTAGAAACCGCACGCGACAGCAATAACAAACAGCTCCGTGTTTCTTGGCTTTTTTCTTCTTCTTCTTCTCTCATCTTCGTCTTTCTCTATCGCTTTATTTAATTCGTCCTTTCCCGCTTGCTCATTGCTCTTCTCTTCCTTTTCTACTTCTACACATTCTGAGATGAAGAAACCCCGGAGTGAAGCCAGTTACGTCTCAGAATTTCACAAAGACGAGTTGACACGGAAGCCATTTTTAGAACTGCTGCCATTGTACAAATGGCGCTCGATTGTACTGATTGTTCGGGACCACGAAAATGGTTCATCAATTCGAATGGCACTGTTTTAATGAAAGACAGTTTTGGGACTGAAGAGCTGGTCTTAAAATCGTAAGTCATCGCATATAAAAGGTTTAAATTGATCATCAACTGTATTTCGCCGAGTTTAGTCATATTTTCTCTAAAAATCTTGTCTGATAGACGTGCTAATTCAGGAAAAATATAACTGTAAAATGAACAGCAATAAACTGTTAAACTAGCAATTTTACAGTTTCTTACTTTAAAAGTCGCAATTTTACAGTTTATTGCCGTAAAAGTTAACTGTGTTATACTGTAATACTGGCAGCAGAGGTTCCAGCTGAAAACTGTAAAATAAACGGTAATAAAATGTACAATTAGCAGTTTTACAGTTTATTACTGTAAAATTAACAATTTTATAGTTTATTACTGTAAAATGAGCAATTTTAGTTTAGTACTGTAAAATGAGTAATTTTACAGCTTATTACTGTAAAATTAATAATTTTTACAGTTTATTATCATAAAATTAGCTGTATTATACTGTAAAAACGATACTCATTTTCTAGTGTAGAGGTTCCTAGAGACGAGCATCAACTGTATCTTGCTGAGTCAAGCTATTTTTAATGCTTGTCTTATTGGTAAGCAAAGTAAGTGAACATCTCAAGAAGAGTGTTTGGGACTAAAGAGCTGCTCATAAAATCGCGAGTAACCGTAAATTAGAGTAAAATCGAGCGTCAATTGTATTTTGAAGCTTAGCTTATCAATACTTCATCTGGCTTCTAAAACTTTTTTTTGAAGCAAAGTACACGCAAAAAAATGGATTGTTGTTTTTACAGTATAATACTGGCAGCCGAGGTACCAATTTAAATCTGTAAAATGCACAATAATAAACTGTAAAACTAGCAATTTTAGAGTTTATTACTGTGAAGTTAGCAATTTCACAGTTTATTGCCGTAAAATTTAGCTGTAGTATACAGTAAAAACAACAGTATAACATTGGCAGCAGAGGTTTGAGTTTAATTCGTGAGAGCTCACGCTGGGTCGAAAACACCATTTTTGTTTCTATTTCTTGGAATTTAATAGCCATGTAAGGGAATTTTCGTAAACCGTTTGCATTTCTGAAAAAAAGTGGGGTCTTTTGAGAGTGGGGTCGTTCAGGACTCCGTGCGAGTACTGGAGTCAGTAAAATTCTCGAAGCGGAACAGGTGTTTGGAATTAGTCTCAATGCATTTGTTCAATAATGGTTGAAAAAGATTGTGAAAAGGAGGTAATTTTCAACAATCCATCTTCTAGCCATGATTTTGAGTACATAAGCGTGCTGTTTACAACGATCACTCTTGAAAAACAAATATTTTTCAATTGTTTTGCTCTAATTATTCAAAAAAAAAAAAAAACATGCCAACTCCATGTGAGCCGAGTCGGTAAATTACTAGCCGATATAGAAAGTGATGAAGATGTCATTCCAAACGATGAATCTTTCAGCGGTAAAGAAATCTTTAGTGGTTATGAAAGTGGAATCGAATTTTCTACTAGCACTATTTCGGATGACCCTCCTATAGACGACATTTTTGTTGAAAGATATGAAACTATTTTGCATTAAAACTAAATTTGCTTATGTTTGTAGTCCAGCTCAAAATGTAATTACTCAACTTCTTGGGGAAAAAAGAAACGAAACATATTTCAGTTGTATGTTTGAGAGATGGAGCACTTTCGTAATAACTCAAAAAACGTTCTTTGCATGTATCAAATCAAAAACTAGCAATTGTAGAAGTGTCTGTTAGTGAAAAAACATAAATGAATAAAATTAAATAAAAAAGTAAATAAAAGTAAAAGGTAGGAAGAAAAAAAAACTGGGGTCGTTTTCGACCCCTCGCGAGCGCTTGTGCGATAAATAACGACGCGAGTTCTAGCGAGTTAAAACTATAAAATGCAGAGTAATAAACTATAAAATTAGCGATTTTACAATTTATTACTGTAAATCAGCAATTTTACAGTTCACTAGTGAAAACAAGCAATTTAGTTTATTACTGTACTGTTTAATATATTACTGTAAATTAGCATTTTTTACAGTTTATTACTACAAAGTTAGCTGTATAATACTGTAAAAACAACATTCATTTTTTTTCACTGTATCAATATTTTATTCCGGAAATATTCAAAATTTAACTGCATTATATGTTAGTAAAGACAATGTTCTTCATTAAGTTCGTGAAATAAAACAAGAATTTAACATATTTCCATAATCTTCATAAATGTTATCTGATAATCCGATTCGTCTGTTACCCTGGAAGTGCCCTATACCGTCATAAACATCGGAGGGCCGTCCTGCTCCGGGTCAGTCTTTCTAGAGTAAAACTAACATTTTTAAATCCACCAAAGCATTTTTTGTACAACCTGTAGAGCAAGAGCCGAAATATTCGGGGTGTGGGTGCGGAGGAAACGCACGTGCGTGCTGGAACTTGAATTCTTATGCAACATTTATAAAGAGCTCTATGCCGATAACGAAACCTTTTGTAGTCAAAAAGAAAAAACTGTTACAACCAATATCTGCTTATTGGTTGCGACGGTAAGGTACATAACTTTTTTTTTTTCAATTGCAAAACGAAAGGAAAAACAGAGATTTGACACTTTCCTACACTGCAAAAAATGAACTGTTGTTTTTACAGTATAATACTGGCAGCCAAGGTTCCAATTTAAAACTGTAAAATGCACAGTAATAAACTGTAAAACTACACTGTTTAAAATTCAGGAAGCTTTTATGGTAAATATTACTGTAAAATGCAGCGCTTACCGTACAGAAAATTTTTACACTAAATTGTACCGATAAAAAAATCGCAGCGCCAAATTGTGTCTCATCTGCTACTGTGGATAATAAAGCAGTGTGTAAAAATTGGGTGCTGTGTTCAATCCTTGTCGTTCGTATCTCGCATGTTCTAATTCTCGTTTTCTCTTGCGTAAAATTTTACAGTAAAAAATATTTTACGGTACAAGTTACTGGCAACATGGATGCCAGTGACTTTTACCGTAAAATGTCAGGAAAATTTTTAACAGTGTAGCAATTTTACAGCTTCTTACTGTAAAGTTAGAAATTTTACAGTTTATTGCCCTTGAATTTTGATGAATTATACTGTAAAAACAACAGTATAATACTGGAAGGAGAGGCTCCAGTTTGAAACTGTAAAATGCGCGGTAATAAACTGTTAAATTAACAATCTTAGAGTTTATTACGGTAAAATTAGAAATTTTACGGTTTAGTACTGTAAAAGTAGAAATTTTATAGTTTATTACTGTTAAGTTAGCAATTTTTACAGTTTAATTCTACAAAATTAGCTGTATTACACTGTAAAAACAACATTCATTTTTTACAGTGCATACAATAACGGCTGGTGCCATCTAAGACGTAATTTTGGGACTTTTTTTTTGCATAAACATTAAGCATATATATCAGGATTACTCACAAACGGTGATAGTGAGACAAAAAACAATACAGTGAACTCTCACTTATACGCCGCCTCATTTATGCGCCTTTTTCACTTATACGACGATTTTAAATGGTCCCAGCACATTCCATAGCAAAATAATGATACTATTGTTCGTTTATGCGTCGCTCTAAAGATAAATATTTCAATTATGCGCCGAATTTTCCCTAAAATGTATAAAAATTTATTTATTTTCTTTTAAAAAAAAAGCATTTTTCTTTACTTTCTCCCTTAATCTTTCGCCTTTATTGCTCACGTAAGGCATTTTTTTCCGCAAGAACTAGAGTTCGGAGAGGGACAATTATCTATTATGCATCGTTTTAAATGGAACAGTTTTTAATTAGGTATGGTACAACTTTTGTTTAATGTAACTATAATGATTAAGAAATCATTATAGTTACGTTACAGTAATTGCCAAACTGTAGTAATATGTCCCTTTTCCATAGAAACATTCTTATTCACTCTCTCATTAGAACCTATGTTGAGTTTTAGTCCTTTAAATAGGCTTGTTCACTTGTACGTCTCTCTCACTAATGCGCCTTTTTAAGTTGGTCCCTAGGGCAGGAGCATAAGTGAGCGTTCACTGTATTAGATCACGTGTTTCTAGGGTCACGTAACATTCATGTTCACTTGCCCCTCCCCCCTCAAAAAAAAAAAAAGAAAGAAAGAAACGTTTTTCATGAAATTATTGAAAAGTTAAATCTCATAGCTAAGTGTAAAAGGAGAAACGGGAAAAATAGGACGGAGGGTGCAATGGGACAGTTGTATTTATGCTGTGAATTAATTATTTCTAGCCTTTTTAATACGTGTAGCAGTAGGGTGGTCACAAAAAATCAATTTTCGAATTTCTTTTGCGGCACCCCTCTAAAATGTGCCAATGGGCTAGAAAATGAGATTTGCAAAGTTTTAGCTTAATCGGATAATATTAACACGTGCCGCAAAGAGGGTAAAGTTACGAAAAACAGCGTTTTTTAGCCAAAAATTGTAGTTTTTACTCTGTAAAACCAAAACTACTGATCCTTGAAGCTTTATTTTGGTCTCATTTTGTAGGAAATTTTATTTTCGTTAAGTCTAATCTTATTTAAAGTTTCGAAAAAAATGATTAAATATTTTTCAGAATTTTCACAAGTCAGGCAGGCTGCAACGCAAATCCTCGAAATTGCAAGTAACATGGGGAAATTTTTTTTTCAACTAATCTTTTGAGGCACCCCCCTAAAATGTGCCAATAGACTAGAAAATGAGATTTAAAAAGTTTTAGCTTAATTGGATAATATTAACACGTGCCTCAAAGTGGGTAAAGTTACGAAAGACAGCGATTTTTAGCCAAAAATCGTAGTTTTTCCTCTGTAAAACCAAAACTATTCATCTTAGAAACTTTATTTTGATCTCATTTTGTAGGAAATTTCATTCTCATTAAGTGCTATCCCATTCATTTTTGCTATCATGTCCAAAGTATTTATTTGGCATTTTTCAGGTTAAATCGTAGAGTATATCAAAAATAAGAAAATTTCATGCAAAAACCTAAAAGCATTACAATATTCAATTACATTTAGTTGCATATTGTTGGAATTACTTTGTCAATTAAAAAGGAGTATTTTCGCGGTACTTTAGAAATAAATGAAACAAATTTCTGTGTTAAAATAGAGGAATTAAGGGGTTAAGATGGAAAGCAAAGAGTTAAAATGACAACAAAAGCTAATGCACCTTTATACTTATACTGTTAAATTATATAACATTATTTTGCTACTCTTTAGCACTTAATGAGAATAAAATTTCCTACAAAATGAGACCAAAATAAAGCTTCTAAGATGAATAGTTTTGGTTTTACAGAGGAAAAACTACGATTTTTGGCTAAAAATCGCTGTTTTTCGTAACTTTACCCACTTTGAGGCACGTGTTAATATTATCCGATTAAGCTAAAACTTTTCAAATCACATTTTCTAGTCTGTTGGTACATTTTAGGGGGGTGCCTCAAAAGATTAGTTGAAAAAAAAATTCCCCATATTACTTGCAATTTCGAGGTTTTGCGTTGCAGCCTGACTTGTGAAAATTCTGAAAAATATTTAATCATTTTTTTCGAAACTTTAAATAAGATTAGACTTAAAGAAAAAAAAATTTCCAACAAAATGAGACCAAAATAAAGCTTCTAGGATCAGTAGTTTTGGTTTTACCGAGTAAAAACTACAATTTTTGGCTAAAAATCGCTGTTTTTCTTAACTTTACCCTCTTTGCGGCACGTGTTAATATTATCCGATAAAGCTAAAACTTTGCAAATCTCATTTTCTAGCCCATTGGCACATTTTAGGGGGGTGCCGCAAAAGATAAGTTGAAAAAAAATTTTCCCCATGTTACTTGTGACCACCCTAGTGTAGCAGCTTCATGATCTTGTTTGACTTCGGATCTACTACATGTACGGGAGGAATCAAAAATTACTTTTTATATTTTATTGCAGCATAAATGCAACTGTCTCATACCTCCCGGTTATCCCCGAAATATTTTTTTAACTAGTAGCAAAACTGTATCAACATTTGTTTTTAGCATTTGGCGCCATTTTTGTAATAAAATATTTTGATTAAGTAAGGTTCAGCGACAATACTATCTAGAAATAAGCAGCAGTGTCTATCTCTCAGTAGACGCCCATATGTATTAATAGTGGGGAGGAGCTAAGAGAAAGAGAGCAAGAGAGAGAGGGAGAAAGAGAGCAAGAGATAGAGTGAATTATTTTGTTTCAAGGCATTAAATTAAAAGAAAAAAACTTTACTTTTTTTCTGTTTGCGAAATGTATATAAGAAGATATTAGAATGGTGAAGATTTCCAGTTTGGAAATTTAGACGGATGCAACCATTTTAAGGTTATTTACATTTTCCTTTTCTTTAGTAGGCAGGTAGAAACCTGTTATCTGAAAAAAATTGTTGTAGTTGTGAAAAAAAGCAATGCAGATTAAAATTGAAAGACCAAGTGGATAAACTGATGTGTGGCATTTTTTCTTAATTTCTAGAAAAAGCTTTAAAAAAATGTTGTGTTATTTTTAATGGATTTTTCTCAAGGGGTAAAACGGAGTCATATTCTTAGTTACCAACCATTTCTGTGACTAAGGGGACATGATACGGATGGACTTATCACCTTCATCCATGGTAAAAAGTAGGTTTTTCAAAATTGTCACACATCACCTTTATCCACTTGCCCATTCAATTGTTAAAATTTTAGATTAAAGAAATATTTAATAAGTTATCCACTACTGGCGTACGTTGAATGTGATTGCTTATATTTAGGCTCAACAATTATTTAAAAATTGGCAGCACTAGTGTGTTGAGTAGAAGCGTCGAGCCCTACTATGAAATCATACTGATGTTTGTTGTGAAATCATTTTCTATGCTCTATGTTCCTTTCCATTTCACCCCTCTCAGTTCAGTACATCCTCTACAAAAGTTTTTCGCTGTTGTGACTGGCTGGTAAACGAACATTAAAAAAGCAACTAGCTGCCAGGGCAGCTAGATTAGTTTCCTGCGGCATGTTGATGCATAACGTCCCCCCTCTCTAATTTTTACCTCATTCTGAAGTTATATTATTCGATATAATTTAATGTTCATTCGATTTCAAGACATACCACGCACGTGGCCCGGCGTTGCACGGGCACTTCGTGCCTTGAAAGTAGTGCGGAAAATTTTAAGAAACTACTCCCCGCCAAGGCAGCTCGCTAAGAGGCACCTTCGCGCCTTTTCTTTTTTCCTGCATCAAAAAATCATTCGAATTATTGATATGTTGCACGGGCACTGCGCGCCTTTAAGATGGTGAGGAAAGTTTCAGTAAGTTCAGCTCGCTCAAAGGAAAGAAGCAGACATAGATACTCAGTTTTTAATATAAGTAGACGGCTTTTCAACTAATTTATGTTTCAAAAAATTACAAGTAGCTAGCGATAAAAGTACAATGTATGTGACCCGCTAATGAGTTTCATATTTGATTTAGTTAAGCCTTCATTCAAAATTCTCACTATCATTGTTATTACTATTTCATAGCAACCACGTTTTGCAACAATGGATTTCACATTTAAGCATTTAGGACAAATCGCTTTAAATTTGACTACTTATTAATTGATATCTTTGTTAATTAAAATCGTATAATTAAAAAACTGAAACTAATGAAGCCTGAAAAATTAACCAATCTATCGGTACCTGGTTCGACTTTCAGTTCATTGGAGTTCAGGAAGAAGAAGCGTGACATAGAAAGATAGAAAGATAGTTAGAAAGAAAGATAGTTAGAAAGATACTCAGTTTTTAATATAAGTAGATTGGCAGCACTAGTGTTTTGAGTGGAAGCGTCGAGCCCTCCTATGAAATCATACTGATGTTTGTTGTGAAATCATTTTCTATGCTCTATGTTCCTTTCCATTTCACCCCTCTCAGTTCAGTATATCCTCTACAGAAGTTTTTCGCTGTTGTGACTGGCTGGTAAACGTACATTAATAAAGCAATAATTGCCGGATAAATATTCTCACTTCAGAGATCAAAAATGGCAGCCACGAATGAGGCCGCTATTTCGCGAAGTTACGGCGGCCGCGATGCCCCACTTGGGGAAACCTGTTGACAAGAAGAGCAGAAAGCGCATTAGTATGCGCAGAGTAATCCACTTGTTTGCTGAAAGTGTCGCCATTTTCATCCCGGGTAGTGTTTATATATGTACCCGGGCAGGGGGTAGGGTGATGTATAGCCTGCAACGAATCTGTCGACCATTTTCTTCATACATAATACAGATACTATCGATCCAGAGTCACAATGTGTCGCGCTGTCGTAGGGGGTGGAGTCTCGCGGAGGTGACTTGATTTCGCATTCTGTTTCTGCACAAGGAGATTCTAATAGAAGAATGATAAGAATCAGAATACGAAAAAAAATTTAAATTTTCATTTTGCTGTTTTTGCTTCATTGTTTTTCCGTGTATTTTTCCCCAGAGAAGTTCATTTCGCAAAGGACCTGAATTATATTTTTGATGTATATTAAAGCAATGCTTTTAAAATTTTCTCCGAACTCATAATGGTTGCATAAGCAATGTAAAACAAAAGAATAAGGATGATATTTAAAACATGCAGAATGATTTTATTTGCAAATTTTAAAATTTAAATCCAAGCGTTAAACGTATTTAGAAATAAACCTAATTTCGTTATTTTACTGTTATTTTTCGGAGAATTGTAGGGGATTCGACATGCCTGAACATACTAGAACTAGTGGTTCGGCTTTCTACGAGTAATAGACGCTCTATGCACTTTCAATGTGTTGCCTCTCATGGTGGTTTGACTGGTAATGAAATTGCCGATAAACTGGCCAAGGCTGCATCTGTTGAAACCCTGCATGGTAATGACCCCCCTCCCCCATGCTTGACTTTCCCAATGTCCACAATTGAAAGGATGGAAGTTAGTACATGTCGTAGAGTTCCACCTGATCATCCTTAGTACTTCTCCTTTTGCTTTTCGGCAACTACTCCTGCTCAAAAAAAAAAAAAAAACCATAGTTATTTGCATGGCAGATTTCAAACTCAAATGTCTTTGAGTGTACTCAGCTTGAAATGCTTCTCATTTGTCGTTATCTTTTAAAAAATGTAATAACTATTTCAACTTCTGTAGCTCTCCAGAGTGATTTTTTCCTAGAAAAGGATTAGTTATGTTGGAGACGTGGAATTCAATACATATTTTATGAATCATAAATATGTAAAAAATGGAACATAATGAAAGATTCATCCGAATGACGTGCAATTTGCATCAAATGTCACTTATAGGATGATATGCAAATGATTCAAGTTTCAGGTCCATCACGCATGCGTGGTATGAGCAGCGCCCGTAGAACTGGTGATGAAAGCGTGTAGAGGGCTGTAACGGGAAGTTGAAAACAGTGCATGGTTGTTTGATGGCTGTTAGCCGAAGAGAGCTCAAAATTGTTTGTATGCGCAGCCAAAGTTCGTCTTTTGAAGCTGTAGAAAGTGGATCACGAGCAAAACGTGAACCAACCAAATCCCTCACCTTTTTTCAATAGGCTTCAAACCGGACGAATAAGAAGGGCAAGGAAGAAGTTGTATGCGTTGAGCTGATAGGACCCTCAAATATTGCGACATGTTCCAAGTAGCACACTTCGTTTTTTAAAGGTTGTAAAATGGTTATTAACGTTGTGACAAGGGATTAAAAACGTTTAAACGTTTTTTGTGCTACGTGGGGTGGCGTGCGTTAGCATGTTGCAAGGCGGCTGAAGTGATGCCTTGAATAAAGGGAACAACTTTGTATCTTGCACTTCGCAGATTCTGCTGCTAATCATATTACCCTCTATTCGTAGCAGCTGAGGTAGTCAATGATAGGAAATTGCACCCCAGACCTTAGTTCCGGGTGTACGGCCCCTATGATGTTTGATAGCTCACTCTATCAAACCTAACAAGTGCGGCCGTCATGGATCTACAAAATAAAGCGAGATTCATCAGAAAAGACAACTTGTTTGGAATTAGCCCGCCATTCTCTGTACCCATGAGTCCATTGCAGATTTAGCCGTCAACGGTTTGCCATAAAGCAGATACTGCATGAAAAAGTTTCTTGCACGCACTCCACGGTGCAGCAGACGCCAAAGAATTGACGGAGCCATCATTAGTCGATCTGCAACAATAGACCAACGTGCTGCCAACTGCCTGAAAAAAAGCTGTACTGTCATTCACCTCCATGAAGGCTAAGCGTCTATCATTGCGCTCTGACGTCTCCTTCCCTCGTTTATTCCCAGTTTCTCAACTTGTTCGGTGCTCATCGGACTACTGCGTCCAAACTCTCATCACTGTGAAACTGTTCCGTTGCATATGAGTTGTTATTAAACGACAAAAAAATATCTTTCTTGCACACAGATGATTCTTTCTAGTTTAAATTCCATTACTTGTTGAAATTTCACCCTATTTAGTCTTGGAGGCATACTATGTCATGGCATACTTTGGAGGCATAACCATTGTCTATATAAACATTTGCCACTAACAAATAACCATTGCCTATTTTGAGCTTCCCGTACTGCCCTCTATTTATACACTTTCAGCAGCAGTTCAGAAGGCGCTGGTCACACCACGCATGCGCCTTAGCTCTGAAACGTCATTTGCATGACATTCAATCATTTGCATAACTGACATTTGCTGCAAATTTCATGACATTCGAGTGATTCCTTAATGATGTTGTTTTTCTTTATTTTTTTTAACAGTAGGATATGTTGCTCGCTATAAACCGGGGCTTACTGATTTAAATCGAACTATAGAATCATAGACTCGACGTAGTACCATCCCAGTTTTTTTATCGACAGTGAAAAAAATGTAATTTTGAGAAACAAAATGGAAAAAAAGAAGAGAGCAAGAAGAAAATGGCTGAAGCAAAGAATAATAACAAGCATGAAGCGAAACGTATTTCGATGAAGTGGGATAGTAATAAAGAAAAAAAAAACAGAACGAAATTAGGAGGAACTAAAAATATAAAAAGAAAAAAAATAGAAAGAATGAGAATAAAAAAGAAAGAAAATAAGAAAAAGAATAAAAGGAATATAAGAAAAAAAACGCGAAACAAGAAGCAGAAAAAGGAGCAACGATGTTCATTTAAAAGATTGCAATTGGAGAATTCGGTCTTTTTCAGCGACGTCATTTCAAGCTTTCCAGGGGGGGGGGGGGGCAAAGGGTAAAAACACAACACAATTTCACCAGAAAACAACAAAACCATCCCCACTTATATGTAAATACATTGATTTCTCAAAGTCAGAGGACGGGGGCAATTGACCCCCCTGAACCCCCTAAATGACGGGCCTGGTTTTTTTGCAGATGTTTTCAGCAGGTGAATGTTGATATTCAAAGGCTAATGTCGACATTCATTACATTCCGGACTTTTACGGAAATAATGATACAGAACAACAAACTACTTATCGTGAACAGTAACTAAATATTAAACTTGTTACTTTGACTTTCATCTGATACATTGTAAATATTAGAATAAACATAAAAGAAATCTATATTTGATTGCAGCAAACTCTAAAAGTTGAATATTAAACTTAAACTAGCAAATAAGGAAAAAATAAATGTTTCACAAGTTAATAAGATATATATTCTACAAACACAAGCCGAAGTCTTTTATGCAAATATGCTTAATATTATTTGAAACAGTACATGAAAAGTCAATTTTGAAGCATTTATTCAATTAGCTGTGAAAATTGCTTCCCCAATCAACCAAACACCAACGTATATATTATCACTTTTAAGTGCACTCAGCATCGACTTCTAGGAATAATTTAAAGCCTAATTAATCTTTTATGGACGTACGCAGTTTTAAACCAGATCACGCTACTTCTCACAGCATTTTTAACTGAAAGATGCGACTAAATTTCTAAAACTGTTAACGCAAACATGTTTTTAATTACAGGCTGCAGTCAAAGATTCCAGAATATCATGATGTGCTGACACATTCTAATTAAGAAATTTATAGGAGAGTTTTAACCGAACGA